>PKML01043782.1:83390-106455 GCA_002933935.1 Eutrema yunnanense
GAGCGCGGGAGAGCTCCTTTTAACCCCGTTGGAAGCCTATCAGCCTTGCTGAAGTCGGGTCCATCAATCAAATCGTACCACTGGTTCCTTCGCAGTGACGATGACCTCATTTCTAACTAAGTTACAAGCACTATTCACACAACCGGGTGATAAAACAAGGATGCAGGTTATTCATCTAATGCGTTCCTAATCCATTTCCATTTATCAATGCAGATCAACCAATATGCACACTGAAAACGTGTCCGTACTCCGTAACACGCCCTAACCTGAATAGACCTAGACTCAACACACTAAAAGGAAACAATTAAATATATAAAAAGCCTAGATCTAATCCTCACCTTGATTTTCTGCAGATCTGGCGAAGGAGAACGAATCTAGAAGACGACGAGAAGGCGGTGGTGCTCGGCGGCTCCTCCTCGGCTCCGGCAAGGCTCGCGGCGGACTTCCGGCGAACTCTGGCGAACTCCGGCGAACTTCCGGCGAACTTCCGGCAAACTTCCGGTGAACTCCGGCAAACTTCCGGCGAACTCCGGCGGTGGGTGGTCGGCTCTTTGGCGACCTCCCTCTCTCTCTCTCAGACTCTTTCTTGTTGGTGTGGAGATTTGAGAGCTCCCTTCCCTTCTTTATATAGGGGCAAAGGTGGAGAGTCCTTGGGAGAAAGTTCCAATGTGGGACAAAAAGGAGGGATTGGGCTTGAAAGGGAAATGGGCCTGGGTGTGGGTATGGGTATGTTACACTTTTAATGAATGCTAGTTTTGGGATTTTCACTCTTGGGTGCTAAATTATTGAACTTTAAATTTTTTGGTACTATTTTGTAGAATTGCCCTAAGAATAATAATCCTAAAAAATATTGTAAAATATCACGTCTCTTTATTATAACTATGTCACTACAAAAAAAACAGGCTGGGCATATAATTGTTTACAAAATGGAACGCGTCAAGTTTTTGTTTTACATCTTATTACAAGTAATAACGTCTTCTTATTGTGCTTCTTTATCATAGATCTTTGGTTTACATTTACTAACATATATAACCACTTATTACAAATGGATCGTGTTTTTCTAACATTTTTGTCGATTCACACTCTTGGAGTTAAATATCATCTCTTAGTTTAAGCGACTCTCTTAACGCAACGTGTAATTAGATTAGACGATTTTTTTAGCGCCATTTTCTTAGGATGATCCAATGGACCGACGACCTTATAGATATTTGGATATGCACTACAATGGGTCCAAATAACTTGATGGACAAAACCACTTATGGCATAGCGAATAATCGAGATTTCAGCTCAACCAATTGTGGCCTTGTTTGGTAGTCCATTTGACATAAGCATCCAAATGATGCATTTAAATGATTCATTTAGATGGATCATCTAGATAATGTTTGTTTCTATTTTTGTTATTCATTTGGATGATTCATCTAGATGAATCTATGTTTGTTTGTGTAGGACCAAAATTTGCACAATAACAGGATATTGATTTAATCACGAATACATAAATAACCGTTAAGAAAACAGGAGATTAATAAAACGATGAAACATAAATAAATCAATGGAGGCGAGATGAATCTCTTTCCTTAACTCAAAGAATCTCCCGTAGTGCGACGGTTTATAATAGATCCATGAGTCTCAGGATACAACCAAATGAATCTGTCATCGCAAACACTCGATAACAGATCTGTCGAACATTATACTACGATACTCTCGAATAAAAGACTTACTCTTAGCATGAGAGAATTGAATGAACTTTTCTTTTGCAAGTGTATTTTCTGTGTGTAATCGGATAATTTCTCTGAAGAAAATCGATGGATATATATAGGAGAAGAGAGGCTAGGGTTCGGCCTTGTTCATCAAGTTTCACAGAATATTCTCGCAGAATATTCTAGAAGGACGGCGATTAAAAATCGGCCCAAAAAACAATTGCTCCATCGAAGCCCAATGACCAACAAGCATCGATCGATACCAAGGGGTATCGATCGACACCTATAAGAGCCATCTAAAATTGCAACGAGCAACGAGACACGAGACACGGCGGCGGTGGTAGTGCGCGCGTGTGGTCTTTTCTTCTCTCTTGTTGTTAGTCATTTAAACCAATGACACAACCACTCCATATATATTCAAGAGAAAACATTTCTCAACTAGCAATGTGAGACTTTTGCTCTTCCCACAAATAGTTATAGCCAATGAAAACATTTCATTTGAATGGGCTGAACTCGTTTCTTTTCACACAAACACAATTTTATCAAGCCACAAGCTTTGATAAAAAATTTGTTCCAACAATCCCCCACATGAATAGAAATGACTATAAACATATGAAAATTGAACAGACTTGACTAGACTTTACTAGACAGACTTGACTAGACTAGACTTGACTCACTAGACTAGACAGACTTTTCGAGAGTATACGAAAATGTAACTGTATCTGAGAGGTAGCGTTTTTCAGCTTTGAACCAATCATTTTTAATATATGTCGGGTTTACTCGGCCACGAGGTGAACATGATGTCTTGAACCACCCGGATTTTGATGTAAACCGAGATAACATATATCGCACAACGACATTTTTTCGTAGAACTTTGTTCTCTATTGTGTTCATTTTGGCCTTGAACATTCCTGGTTTTTCGTGAGTGAACTTGGAGAATATAGTATTCTCATTTATTCTCCTAGAAATGGCCCTCATTTCACACTTCACTAGGTGATCTGCCATTAGCCTTCTGTAGGAAGTATCCTCTGTACTTCAGAAGCTAAGGAATCATTAAAAGCCAACGCTTATCCTCAATATTCACAGGTAGCACTGTTTTATCATCCTAGGAACTGGGCAGAGACATAATCTCACAGTGTTCAATTTTGAATCAGCTCAACTTTGTTTTTCTTTTGAACCTATATCTTGGGATCTCCAGTCACATAGGTGGGGTGTCCGTCAAACGTCATCTTTGTCTATAGGCTTTAAACCCATTCCTTTTGATGATTTTAGGATTTGATCTCGCGGCAAACTTTTGTTGAACGGATCCGCTAAGTTCTCAGCCGACTTGATGTAATCTATCGTAAGTACACCAGTGGAGATCAATTGTCTAATGGTCTTATGTCGTCTTCTTATGTGACAAGATTTACCATTATATAAGTTACTCAGTGCCCGAGAAATAGCCGACTGACTATCACAGTGTACACGTAATGCTGGCACTGGTTTTTCCCACATCGGGATATCTTCTAGAAAGTTTCGAAGCCATTCTGCTTCCTCTGTAGCTTTATCTAAAGCTATGAACTCAGATTCCATGGTCGATCTGGCGAACAGAGTTTGTTTGGAAGATTTCCAAGACACTGCTGCACCACCAAGCGTAAAGACATATCCACTCGGGGATTTTGAGTTTTTGGAGTCGGAAATCCAGTTGGCATCACTGTATCCTTCCAAAACTACTGGTTCTATACCATAGTGTAGCTCATAAATTTTAGTATGACGTACATAGTCCAATACTCTTGTTATGGCTTTCCAGTGTTTATGTCCTGGATTACTAGTGTAGCGACTCAGTACATTAACTGCGTGCGCTAAATCGGGTCTAGTACAATTCGTTAAGTACATCAGACTTCCGATTACACGTGCATATTCCACTTGTGACTAGAGTCTACGGGAGTTTTTTTTGCAATCCCACTTGAGTAGATTTTGAATCTATCAAGTATCTTTTCAGCATAATGAGCTTGAGACAAGATTTTTCCTTCGAAAGTTCTAGTGATCTTAATCCCTCGAATGACATCCGCTAATCTCATGTCTTTCATATCAAACTTGCTACTTAGCATGTTCTTAATTTGACTGATCATGTTTTTATTGCTACCAATAATGAGCATGTCATCAACGTACAAACAGAGCAAAATGTATCCGTGCGGAGTACTTTTGATGTATATGCACTTATAACATTCATTAATGCTGAAACCATTTGACATCATTATGTTGTCAAAATTTATCATGTCATTGTTTTGGAGCTTGTTTAGGTCCATACAATGACTTCACAAGTCGACAGACTTTGTGTTCTTATCCTGGGATAACAAACCCTTCGGGTTGTTTCATATAAATCTCCTCTTCTAAATCACCATGACAGTTTTCACATCCATTTCATGGATTTCTAGGTCTCTTAATGCTGCAATTCCGATCAACATTCGAATTGAAGTTATTCTCATTACCGGAGAATAGGTGTCAAAGAAATCCATGCCTTCTTTTTGATGGAATTCTTGCATCACAAGCCTAGCCTTGTACTTATCGATTGAGCCATCGATTTTCAACTTTGTTTCGAAAATCCATTTACATCCTAGGGTTTTGAACCCTTGTGGTAGATCGGTTATCTCATATGTAGTGTTTTGCATAATGGATTTGATCTCACTATTAACGGTTTCCTTCCAAAAAGGAACGTTTGGTGTATACATACATGGCTTCAGTGAAATTTCTCGGTTCATTCTCTAAAAGAAAGACCATTAAGAAATCTTCACCATAAGATTTGTCCTTACGAGCTCTTTTGCTACATCTGGTTACATCTTCAACATCTTCTGCATCATCTAAAAATGTGCCAGAAGTGCTCGCCTCATTTACAGAGGTAATTGAGCTTATCCTTTACACGGAAACACATGTTCAAAGGAAGTCACATTCCTTGGTTACTGATAGATGACTTTTGCAAGTCTAGAGATCAATTACTCAAAATGCCTATTGAGCATAAGAGGTTATCGAACCTATTAGGAGATGATTTCAAGCACCAAGAATGCAAGACACTAAATGAGTTAAGCTAATTAAGGGTGTTTGATTAAGTAACCAAATTGAAGAAAGCAAAAGCAATTAAACAATTTGTAAATCAATATAAAAAGGCGAATCTTAGGGTGATGTAATTGATTTCGGGTGATCTAGAACTAATCCATGATGCCAATATACTCAACCAATGCTAATCCTTAGGTTTAGACCACTAATCAAGACTAATCCACTTCCATGGCATTAATCACTTGCTAATTACCCAATTAAGAACAAACTTCCATTTGTAATTAAGCAATCATCAAGCAATAAACACAAGGTCTAACAACCAATAAACACATTGGACAACTATTTCCATAGGCCAAGAGTGTAAATCCCTTAAAAAGTTCATTGGGAAATTTCATCGAACACCTTCCGGACGAGAAATTCTCTATGATCTAAATCAACTTGATCAAGGCTAATCTAGCTTTAGGAACACTTATTAAGGAAGGAAATCAAACAATCTAAACCCCTAACATCATGGATCAACCCCAAATCACCATAATCTATCTCACCCAAAGACCCTAAGAGACTACTCACTAGTCATGTTAATCCCAACAAAACCCATGTTAAGTTTGCTAAGATTCATAATTAGGAGAATGCAAGAAAGAAAGATTAAGATGAAAGATTCAATGAAAACAACTAATAGATTGCATAAAAAATAGAAGATATCTCTTACAAAAATCTAAGAACTCTCTCTAAGGAGAAAATGGTTTTTAGACCAAAAAGAGGATTCCAAAGAAAATTAGGGTTTTTGAGTTTTTAAATAGATGAGGAGTTGACCGGGTTAACCCAGAACAAACCGGGTATTGACCCGGTCGAAATAGATCAAATCTGCTCTAGTGTAGAACCTTCGCTAAAACCATGATATCTCCTGGGATACATGTCCGAATGGCCTCAAACACCCTCATGTGGATATCTAATACACATGGCTACAACTTTTGTGAAGGCCACCGAGGCTAAATCCGATTGGAGACCATTCGTCCAGGCAGGTCTTTCAGGCATGTCGGGTGGCTTCGTTCAAACGGACATACTCTCAGTAAAGTGGCCATATCTAACGAACCACGTATCCGAATGACCCGAAATTACCTCCTTTAGTCAGCTAACGCACTTGGATACAACTTTCATGAAGACTTCAGATTAAAATGGGCACGGGAATGTCTTCATTTGGCTTGGGTCTTCAACAGGTTCCATCGGTCGGCCACAGCCCGATGCCACGCACTAATGCACTCTCAGATTTCGCAGAACTTCCATCGGTCGGTGGCATCGGTGTCTGGCGCACCGATGCCATTCCTGTCGTCAATTTTGAGTTTCCCATCGATCGGCACCGGACTGATGCCACGCACCGATGCATTCTCGGATTCGTTCTACATCGGCCAGGCAGATATGCTAAAGCAAAACAAGCACACCTTTGAGGTCCCTTGTCCGAATGACATGAATCCAATTCCTGTGTTTAGAGGACTCGTCGGGATACAACTCTCATGAAGATTCCAAGAGCTGGATCAAATCGGATCGCCTTCGTCTGATCAGTTCTTTGAGACATTCCGGATGGTTCCTCTCTAGTCTTTAGGCACCAAATTTCCAAACGCCACCAAGTGTCTGCAAACACCTAGAAAACTCCTCAAAGACATGCAAAAGACTCACTAGGACCTAATGCAGCTCCTAATACTCTAAATGGGACAAAACAAGTATGAAATGCCATGAAGATTCAAGTAAATGATCTAAAACCTACATGATATGCATGCTTAAACTATGCAAATTATGGACACATCAGTTACCGTGTTCACTTGGATGTCTGGTATATTTAATTTATACACCAAAAAACTATCAGCACTACATTGTGTGCATATTCAATGAGGATACAATCCACCATTTTTGGTCTGATTGTCACCTTCTTAAGTGGTTGCTAGGCACCCCCACACTTCATGTATTTGTTTCAAAACACTTTACCTTTCCAAAGTTCACATGAAGCATTTCCAGTGACTTTGTGCGGTATGTAGTTCAGGATATAACTTGCGGTAAGCAATGCTTCCCCCCATATTTCTGGACTAACCCAGATTCCTGCAGTAATGAG
This sequence comes from Eutrema yunnanense, assembly GCA_002933935.1. Taxonomy (NCBI): domain Eukaryota; kingdom Viridiplantae; phylum Streptophyta; class Magnoliopsida; order Brassicales; family Brassicaceae; genus Eutrema; species Eutrema yunnanense. The sequence goes on from PKML01043782.1 coordinate 90,225, forward strand.
TTCATCAAAGAATTTGGTATTTCGTTATGAAATTCAATTAGATTCAAGTGAATAGGAATCAATCGTTTGATGGATAATACCATGTTCATGTCCTCTATTACTTCAAACTATGTTGTTAGTTCTATCGATTTGGTTTTCAACCTCGAGTTTATACTCCTTGAGTTTTCCAAGGTCTCGTATTTGCTTCTTAGCAACTAGACATAACTATATTTCGTACAATCCTCAATGAAAGTCACGAAATATTTTTCACCACCTCTTGTATGAATCAAACCAAGAAGTTCGCTCGATGATGGTTTTTAGTGAGTTTGGTTTGAACGCAAGCCTCACACTTATCTTTGCTTATTTTGTATTTCGGGATCTCATTCAATCTACTCATAGATTCGAATATAACATGACTGAAACGTTTGGGTCAAATAGTAAGAGATTCAGCAACATAAGCAATTGGTTCTTTCTCATTAATCTTGGTGTAGGTCTGTCATTACATTCATTTTTGACCAGTCATCCCGTAACATATCCCTTGTCTTTGCGGTTGTCAATCTTGCTACGACTTGCGCTAGCTTTATGACCAACCTTGTCACACATATGACACTTTCCCAAGAACTTCATTGCACCATTTCGCTTCATAAAGCTAATAGAGGCTTTCAGGGAATTTTGCCTTCTCCCATTGTCCTTGTGAACAACACCATTAGCAATGTGTTCAAACTGAACACCATCTGCCTTGCGGTTTCGAGACTCAATCTGCAGCCTGACTATCAAGTCTTCAAGGGATATTGCATTCTGCTTGTTCCAAGATGGGTTTTGAATCCACCATTTCAAAGTCTAGAAATTTCGCAATTGCGAATTTCTCACAGCCTGCGTCTTTAGACTTATACTTCTTCTCTAAGGCAACCCAAAGTTCCTTTGAAGTGTTGACCGTATTGTAAACAGTGTACAACAAGTCTATCAGACGACTTAGAATCAAGCCTTTGCACAAAGAATCTCTTTGGTGCTGTTCTCAGTATTGCTTGTCATTCCGCGAAGACAAAATAAACACAACCTCTAATCAATAATGATTTAATTAGACAAATAATTTAATCACACGAGTTTCGATACGAAATTAAATCGTAATTTAGAATCCGCTATCGAACTAATTAGAACCGCTAAAAGCGCGTTCTGAATCGAACCTCCTCAGAGCGTTCTGATTCGAACCTCCTCGGAGCGTTCTGATTTGAACCTCCTCAGAGCGTTCTGATTCGAACCTCCTCAGAGCATTCTGATTTGAACCTCCGCAGAGCGTTCTTCGAACCGTTCTCCAATGTGTTTGATGTTAGACGTTCGCAAACCCTAACCCAGTCGATACAAAATTTCAGAGAATCTGAAATCGATCGATGCACACACGGTGTCGATCGATACAAGGGAATTTTGCACAGACTCGATCGATGCGACTGTAGGTGTCGATCGATGCACACACGGTGTCGATCGATGCAAGAGAATTTTGCACATAATCGATCGATGTGATTGTAGGTGTCGATCGATGCACACACGGTGTCAATCGATGCAAGAGAATTTTGCACATAATCGATCGATGCGACTGTAGGTGTCGATGGATGCACACAAGGTGTCGATCGATGCAAGTGAATTTTGCACAGTATCGATCGAGTGTCGATCGATACACAACAAGTGTCGATCGATTCACAGTTCCAGAGAGACTTAAATCGATCGATGTACACACGTGTTGATCGATACAAAATAGGTGTCGATCGATGCAAGTGAATTTTGCACAGGATCGATCGATACAGACCCAACTCGGTCGATGCACACATAGTGTCGATCGATAAAAAATATGTGTCGATCGATGCTGTAAATAGTGTCGATCGATACACCGTAGATGTCGATTGATGCAAGTGAATTTTGCACATGATCGATCGATACAGATCCATTGTTCGATGCACACACAGTGTCGATCGATACAAGTGAGATTTTTCACAGTATCGATCGATGCTTAGACGTTCGCAAACGACAAGCGGTATCGATCGCAATCGAACCAGATTCGAACCACATCGTGCGTTCGTTGTTTACACCGTTTATTAATCGTAATGAATGACGGTTGTAAAAGATGTTTAAAACAATAATGCTTCTACTACACGTTTCAAAGTTGCTAAAATAGCGTTTTTGATAACGTTCGAGTATCAATAGCAGTAGAACGTCTTTTTATAAAATTAAATAAACACAAAAATTGCTTCTACTACACGTTTCAGAGTTGCTAAAATAGCGTTTTGATAACGTTTGAGTATCATCAGCAGTAGAAGAATCGTTTTATAAATCGTTTGAAAACATGTTTATTTACTCGCGATTAAAATCCGTTTGATGTTTATAAAACAGAAACGGATTTCTTTGAATTAAGATTGTATGACCAAAATTTGCACAATAACAGGATATTGATTTAATCACGAATACATAAATAAACGTTAAGGAAATAGGAGATTAATAAAACGATGAAACATAAATAAATCAATGGAGGCGAGATGAATCTCTTTCCTTAACTCAAAGAATCTCCCGTAGTGCGACGGTTTATAATAGATCCATGAGTCGCAGGATACAACCAAAGGAATCTGTAATCGCAAACACTCGATAACAGATCTGTCGAATATTATACTACGATACTCTCGAATAAAAGACTTACTCTTAGCATGAGAGAATTGAATGAACTTTTCTTTTGCAAGTGTATTTTCTGTGTGTAATCGGATAATTTCTCTGAAAAAAATCGATGGATATATATAGGAGAAGAGAGGCTAGGGTTCGGCCTTGCTCATCAAGTTTCGCAGAATATTCTAGAAGGACGGCGATTAAAAATCTGCCCAAACAACAATTGCTCCATCGAAGCCCAATGACCAACAAGCATCGATCGATACCTCTTGGTATCGATCGACACCTATAAGAGCCATCTAAAATTGCAACGAGCGACGAGCAACGTGCAACGAGACACGGGACACGGCGGTGGTAGTGCGCGCGTGTGGTCTTTTCTTCTCTCTTGTTGTTAGTCATTTAAACCAATGACACAACCACTCCATATATATTCAAGATAAAACATTTCTTAACTAGCAATGTGGGACTTTTGCTCTTCCCACAAATAGTTATAGCCAATGAAAACATTTCATTTGAATGGGCTTAACTCATTTCTTTTCACACAAACACAATTTTATCAAGCCCACAAGCTTTGATAAAAAATTTGTTCCAACAGTTTGTTCATTTTAATGTAAATGTACATCTTCTTATTTAATCATGATCTTAATTATATTAGTTTTACAACATGATCTTAATCATATAAGTTTCTAAATTCATAAACTATAACATTTTTATAAGAAATTTCATCATATAATTGATAAAAAAGTATAATTTCATAAAATTTGAAATCATCATAAATACATATAAATTCATAAAAACGAAACATTCTCAAGCAAGAACCAAGAGACATAAATACTTACAAGATCTGATACTCTTCTTTACCCGATATTCTTCTTTACAGCTTAGTCCATTCTGCAACAAAGAAGACACAAGATAGAACACAAAACAAAACATGCTCTTCATAATCAATTTCAACACCCTCAAATCTCTCAAGATAGAAAAATACAATCATAACCTGTTAATATGGGAGTCTAGTTCCTCTCCCCAAATCTTCAGTAATTGAATCACGCATTGCTTCCATAACTCTGTCACCAACCGGTATATATGGAACATGCACTTCATCGCCATGTTGTTCATATGATTCTACTCTTTCCTAAAATGCAAAGTCTCTATCTTCTTGCCGTGAGTCTCTTATAAAGTTGTGAAGAGCCATTTTTGCTGTCACAATTGACCCATTTCTTAAGCTCATACTTGGGATGTTTCCTATCAAGAATCCGCCATTTAGCCTTCCATACACCAAAGGTTCGCTAAATGTTTCCTGCAAAACCAGAATAAAGGAAGCTCAGGGACGTCAAACCAAGAAGACATCAACAAACCGAGAAACAATGAAACCAGAATAAGAAGAAACTATTACCTTATTGTTCATCTCTTCAACGAGCTTCTTCAAAGAGCTTATGTAGCACAACATAAGTCAAATGAAATGTAAGGAGAGATATACAAACATAAGAATAAACATTGAAAACATAACAAAGAAGAAACTTACAAGATCAGTTGCTCTTCTTTAAGATTCGATGCTCTTCTTTAACAAGTCCATTATGTATTCTGCAAAAACAAAACATTCTCATGCACATTCACTCAAAATAAGAATCATAACTTGAAAATAACAAGATAAGATAAACAAAACATTCTCATTCTCATTCACTCAAAATAAACCTGCTTCTCATACACAAAATAAGATACTAGAGTTCAAAAGAAACACAAATAAGACACTAGAGTTAAAAAAAAACAATGAAAGACACTAGAATTTATAAATCAACACATCCTCAAGCATCCCTGCTTTCACCAGTTGCAAACTCCAAGTAGAGAACCTTGTTCTCATCATCTTCATAAAACAAGAATATCTGACGATTGGCAATATCTTGTTTGAGATGTAAACCCAGAAGAGAACTATTAAGATCAGATGTGATTGAAGTATCAACCCAACTTGTTTGAAGACACACAAGACAGTGTCCTGAGACACACAAAACACACACAGGACATATATTAAAAAAAAAACACAAGTTACGGTCTAGAACTTGGAAACAGAATAAAGAACTCCATTTTCAAGACAGAACATCTTTAGAAAATAGGAAACCAATCAAGACGGTTGCCTTCTCTATGATATATTTTTATTACTGCATAAGCTTCGTGAAAATCTGAAAACATGATCCGTTTACATGAAAATCATGTGAAAACGGCATCAGACAAACGGATGTTAGATGTGATGTGCTGAAGTGGTGTGTGTTAATACAGCCACACCATTTGCTCAAACAAAATTGAAATATAATATTCATCATAAAATTTGAAACTACACCCATATTTAATGAATCTAGCCCAAACAAAATTGAAATATAATAACCAAAATTTAAATTCAAAGTCCAACCCAAACCCAAAACCATAAAGTAACTCTCAAATAATCATCCATTATTGTGACAAGTACTCTGTTTCGTGCAATTTACCCCACAAAAAAACAGCTAAGAATCCTGCAACACACAGCACCGGTCCAAACTTATCGGAGGCCCTAGTCGAAATTAAAAATGTGCCCTGTATTTTTGTTAATCAAACCAACAAATAATATCAATTGTTTCCTCCATTCAATTAGATTCAAAAACAAAACAAAAACAGAGATGATAACACAAAAAACAGAGTTAAAAACAGAATTTTGAAAAGAGAATCTTATGACTATAAAAGATAATAGAAACAAAACATAAAAGAGATTTAAAAAAGAATGAATATTTGGGAAACCCCTTAACGATACAAACGCCAAGAAGGAGAAGACAAACAGTTTTAAAATTTTGGATAAAAAAACTGAAGAATATTCAAAAAAATTGTTATTTTAAAAGTAATGGACAGCCCATAATTTTTTTTGGGCCCTAGGCGGTCGATTACTTTGCCTATGCCCTGGGCCGGGCCTGGCAACACATTCAATTGAATACTAAACATAAGGTTGTATTTTTGTGTGTTCTCAATTGAATACTAAATGGCTTTAGTTCTTTATCAGAGAGAATCAATCTTCTTCCGAACCAAAGTAATTTTTCAAGTTTTCTGATACATTTAACCAATAAAGCTTCAAAGTTCACCAAAACAGGCATCATTCACAAGCTTATGCAGCAATACATTTAACCAATAAAGCTTCAAACTTTGAAACAGAAATGCCTTCTCTATGATACATTTAACGATTTCAAGCTCGATGCTAATCGTTCATGGCTCTTTTAAAACTAGGTGGTATCTTGAAATAGTATCCATGGCTATGGCATTGAACAAAGAGAAGCTTCAAGCTAGATTACCCACTTAATTTCAACTTAAACCCAGAATCAAGCTCTCGAATCTACGGAAATGTAGTATTCAAAAAACCCAGAACGCAAGTCACATAGATTCACCAATAACACACTAAGAAGTTGGTGAATCTGACCTAAGACAAACTGAAATCGGCAGAAGAAGCTCACCGGAGTGAAAATTTGAAGAAAAAGCTAAGAGAGAGAGAGAGGAAGCTCACCAGAGTGAGAAGCCGCTGGAGGGAAGTCGTCTGAGAGAAGCCAACGGAGAGAGATGTGTCGCCGGCGTCAGAGAAGAGAAGAGTCGAGTCGAGAAGATTGTAATTGTTTTAGATTTAGGTTTCAGATTTAGATTTCAGATTGTAATTGTTTTATTTCGTCAGGGGTATTTTTATCTTTTTGTTTTTTTTTTACTGAGTTGCTTCATCCAGATGAGCCAAGTTGGAGCAGTCAGATGAACCAGAAATTTTGTTCATAATTTTTAAAGCTCAGTGAGATGCATCATCTAGATGATGATCATTTTATGCTCTAAACAAACATCATTTGTCATCTTCATCCAGATGATCCATCTGGATGGACAACCAAACTAGGCATGTCTATGTGAAAAGACAATAGGGGACCTGCTTGTTGTTGAGGAGGAATAGATAAAATCTTTGTTTTTTTTTACTAAACTCAAAACTGGACAATAACTTGCAACAACCAAAAACTTATATAGCCGAGATTCTTTGTCACAACCGACAAAGGAATAGAAATCCTAGATAAACTAGAAAGTAAAAACACTCTTTAAGTTTACCGAAACAATAATTAGCCAAAATCTTATAATAGAAAATAGTTAAACCAAGTTTTTGCGACTACCAAAATAGTTAAATCCTAGATGTATAAATGATGTTGCAACATGATTCTTGCACTATAAGAAAACACAGTTTTTGCGACTATCAAAATAGTTCCAAAATAGTCGCAAATGAGTCATTTGAGACTAAAACATTTAGTCGCAAATATTTGGTCGCTAAATACAGTAGTCACAAAACAGTCGCTATTTTACGACTAATATATTACTCTAATATCAGTCCTAAATTAGAGACTAATTTTGTGACTACTTGTTAAAACAAATTCAAAAAAAAACAAAAACAAAAATTCAAAAAAATATATTTTATTTATTAAATTAATTAATTAATTACAAAAATGAAAAAAAAAAAACATATCTCTTCTCCGACTTCTTCTCTCTCCGGCGAGTTCTGAATGGCGGCATCAGCAGGTTGAAGCACCATCTCTCTCGCCGTCGGTCTATTCTCCGACTTCTTCTCTCTCCGGCGAGCTGCTTCTCTCTCTGGCTCAGCCTGACTCGCGAGCACCTCCGCCTGCATCTTCTTCTCCGACGAATGGCGGCTAAGATCTACGGATTTGGGCGGCGGAGATATGAGCAGCCAAGGCGGTCCGTGTTCCTCCCCATCTTCGGAGGGTTCCTCGTCTACTGGTTCTCACTACCACCACGACTCCTTCTCCTCCGTAAATTCCGATTTCCGTTTTTCCAAGGCAGCGGCAGTAGTGGGGCAAGGGTTTAGATCGGGGAGAAACGTGGGGCGTCAGATCTTGGGTCTTCTCATGGATCTTGGGTCTTCTCATGGTTCTCGTAGACCTGGAAAAAAAAGAAAGAGAGTTAGATCGAAGAAGAAGATACAGAGAGAAAAGAATAAAATAAAAAAAGAGAAAGTTAAATCGCAGAAGGTGAGAGAGAAGATAAACCATTAAAAAAATAGATCCTCCACCGTTGGATTAAACCAATCAACGGTGGAGGATCTTAATCCTCGTCACAAGGAACTAGCCAATGAGAAGCTTTCATTATTTTTGTCATTTTGTCGCAAATTAGTCGCAAATTTGGGACTATTTTGTGACTACTATTAAAAAAATCGACTGGAGTTGCAAATTAGTCCCAAATTTGGGACTATTTAGTGACTACTTATACATGTTATGAGTATAATCAAAAATATTTACCATAAACCCTAAACTTTAAGAACCTATAAGGTTTGAATATCACTTTACATTGATTATATATGTGTATATAGATGTTCAAAAATATGTTAAAACTTAAAAATAAATAAATTTTGAGAGAATTTCTATTTTTCAAAACCATTCCTTATTAAACACATGTAACACTAGTACATGTTATGATTAGATTGAAATTTTTGTATATTAATTGATGTTTATGTGTAAGATCTAGTTTACAATTTAAGATTTAGAGTTTATGATTAAGGGTTAGAGGTTTATGGTTTAGAATTTAGGATTTATAAATTGATTATATTTAAAAGATTTGTAAGTGTTGAATTTTTTGAATATTATTTGATGTTTATGTGTAAGATTTAGTTTACAATTTAAAATTTAGATCAAGTTTATGATTAAGGATTAGAGGTTTAGGGTTTATGGTTAAGGGTTTGTGGTTTGGGTTTAGAATTTATTGATTTCTAAATAAATCGAGTGGAGTTGCAAATTAGTCCCAAATTTGGGACTATTTTGTGACTATTATTAAAAATTAGTCAAAATTTGTCCCAAATTAGTCACAAAAACTGGGTTTGCAAATTAGTGTACATGTTACCCTAAACCTTAAACTTTAAGAACCTATAAGGTTTGAATATCAATTTACAATGATTTTGGGTATATAGTTGTTCAAAAATATATTTTACAATTTATGATTTAGAATTTATGATTAAGGGTTAGAGGTTTAGGATTTAAAATTTAGGATTTATAAAATGATTATATTTTAAAAAATTGTAAGTGTTGATTTTTTTTTGTATATTATTTGATGTTTATTTTTAAAAAATCGAGTGGAGTTGCTAAACCGAAGCAAATCAGTCACAAATTTAGGACTACTTTTGCAAGTCTTTAAACAGTCGCAAATAAGCGACTATTGTCTGACTACTTTTTTCGTCGGTAATTTGTGACTATTATGTCTCTACATTATGAGTAGTCGCAAATCAGTCACAATATCTTCCCTCTTATTTGCGACTAAAAAAAGTAGTCGCAAAAAATAGTCACAAAAACTGTGTTTTCTTGTAGTGTTGGGGTGAGAAGGATTCGTCCTCGAATCAAGCAGGGGATCCGGAGGAATATAATGTGGTCTGATGGAAGCCAAATTCGATAATATCGGCAGCCCGACGGTAACACCGGCGGGCGACGATAACGTTGTTCTGAAATCAAAGTTAGATAACCAATAACACATAGTTTTTATGATATGAATCATATGATAACTAGGTTATCACGATAATTTTTATATTTTTATATTTTACATATTTCTATGAAATAATAACTGGATTAACACGATAATTTATGATATGATAACTGGTTTAACATGATAATTTCATAAAAAATTATATGATAACTGATTTAACATGACAATGTTTGACGATACTAATTATATGTTAATGATGCTAATTAACAATGATAATTGGATTAACATGACAATGTTAACGATGATAACAATATGTTTTTCTGGTGATGAACAGTGCTCGAGTTTTGATGAACAGTGTCATCGGCTTTTTCCATCAGAAATTGAATTTTCATACCAATGACATTTCTGTAATTATTCATAAAGCAAAGGATATTTTAAGTTTAATCATTTTTTTGTCTTACCTACTTACCTAATTTACCAATTCTTAATAATACTTATCTAATATTTTGATCAACTGACCATATACACATAAATCATCCATATTAAAAAACTAACAAGTGTATCAATAAGTGACAAATGACACAAATTTGTCTTCTTTATTACTCATAAACTGTATTAGATTCTACATGTTTTTGAACACAACATCAACACTATTGTCCATGTTTTTCCTATATGTTTCCAAGAAATTGAAGAAGAATAAGAACATGCGCAAGCATACATAATCTATACACACAAACACAAGCTTAATGACCATACAGTTAAATACACCAATCACGCCTTTAAACGCACACACAAAACCACATACATGGAAAAATAGACCAATTGCGCTTTTTAAACGCACACACAATAGCACAAACTTCTCCACCACATACATTTCTTTTCCACTCTTCTTTAATTATGTTATCTAATTGTTTTATTGATGATGCATCATTATCATCCAAATAGATCATATATGATCAAAGATGCGGACATTTGTCGCTAAAGAGCCGAGCAAGAACCTTGTCTTCAAGAACTGGTAAAGCCTCGGAAGATTTTATGCATATAGGTGTCTTGTATTGAGACATCGAAGAACCCCGTGAAACGAAAAAGTCCATGAGCATATCGAACGTTCCTTCTTGCACCACTCTTATCTCTAGAGCTCCGATTGATCCATCTTTACTCCTAAATACTCTATAAAGATCACTAAGCGATTCCTCCATAACACAACAACATTTCACCAATACATTGCTATCAAGTTCAACGCCATAAATGTTTTTGGGTTTGAGTTCCCAATAAAAAACATAGTGACCTGGAATAGTAGAGAGATCCGCATAACATGTGCTACCCATCAACATCAGATTTGAAGACTCAAGAACGAGTCTCGCATGATTCAATGCCTTTAAAAGATGTTCCTCAGTTGTTATCTCAGTCTGAATGCTTAAGACCATTTCTTTTCTACGTATGAATCGAAATTGAGGTGCGTTGTTATAGAATCCAGTCACCTGTAAAATATCTCCAACCTTATACCTATGTAAACCTAGCAAAAAAAAAAAATGATTATAACATTAATTTTAATGACTTGATCGATAGATATATATTTCTTCTTTGCTAATAATAAATTCGTTTATATAACTCACCAAAATAATTTGTGACCAACAGCTCATAGTAGCAACCTAACTTAACGTTCACAAGATCAACAATCTCGTCCTTGTTTTCCTCATCAACCTGTATGAACTCGAAATAGGACATATTGGGTAGACATGTGTATGACACATCTTGTGGTTTGCATGACAGATCCACGTTTATCCCAAATATAGTTTCTGATAATCCATAGACCATGGAGAATATAGGAAGTTGGTTCGAGTAGAAATCCAATGTTGGGATGTACTGAACCATCTGTCCTGTAACAATGCAATCAAGAAATTTGGCTTTGGGCCAAAGCCGTGTGATGATACCTTCCCGTGATTTCTGGCTGCACTCGTAATCAATCAAATTTGCCAATTCAGGATTAGGCTCTCCGAGGATGATAGAGACCGATTCCCTACAGCTACGGTCTGTAATCCACTCGCTAACATGACCATGTCGTATATTACTACACAATTCTTTCCAGTGAGTTTCAAGAAAATTGATTGCATGAGCCAAGGTAGAAGCAAAGTAAGCACTCATACTCGTAACTTCGTTTCTCTGGACGAGTCCACAGAGAAGATGACAATACATACTCTGCTTGTTATCTGTGCATAATGTGACATCGTTGGGGCTTGTATATAGCTTTGATGGTTGGTTCTTGAAATAATCGCTCGTCAAAAAGCTTGATAGCAATCCAGAAACTGGCAAACCAGAAGGAAACTTGGATAACGGTCTACAGAAACTAATCTTCATCTCCTTTTCTTGCTTGGCACCATCCACATACCTACATACCATAATTAAAGAGATTAATATATTGGTGATGGTGATATTTCTAGGGCAATTCTACAAAATAGCACAAAAAAACTAAAAATTCTCAAATTTAGCATCCAAGGGTGAAAATCACAAATATAGCACCAATTTTGACAATATTATCACGAATTTAATATAAAAATGACTTATAATCATTTCATAATGGAAAAAAACTAAACCCTAAATTGGAAATAGTGAACCCAAACATAATGTTTAATTCTATTTTAAATTTATTTTTGGTAAATAAGTATTTTAAAATAATTAGTTGTGCTATTTTTAGTATTTTAAATTTAGGGTGCTAGTTTTGGAACAAAAAATAATTTTTGTGCTATTTGAGGGTATTTCTCATATTTCTAAAGGTCCCGAGATTACTTTAGATTTATGCTACCGAGTTATATATAAAAAATGGGCAATTATCTAAAATGGCACAAATTTTAATTATTTTGTTCCATTAATAACATAAATTCAATATTAAAATAACTCAAAACCCCTTCTTAATATTGGAAATCTAAACCCTAAATTGGATAATTTAATTTGTAATTCATTTAGACTAAACAAGTATTGTCACATAATAATTTGTGCTAATTTTGAAATTTTAATCTTACTGTTTTAAGTTTAGAACAAAAAATATTTTAGGATATTTTTAAAAAAAATATGTATTTAGAATTAATTACCTGGATATAAAGGGGTCCGAGAGAGCTTTGTATTGAACCATGTTCTCAAAGAACTTACTGTTCATCGGGAATATCTTATGTTTTTCTCCTGATGTTCCGGAACTGCATGATCCAAAAGGTACAACCATTAGAGCATTATGTTAGTTTATAGATTTCCAACACCAAGCAAGTCAATACTAACTAGAGTTTTACCTTTGGAAAAATCCAGTAATGGGATTGCCTGAAATGACATCTGATGGTTCTCCATTCGCAACACGTTCGATATAAGGCTTAACATCATCATAAGTGACGACCGGTACGTTCTTTTTAAAAAGCTCTTTATCAGAGCTCCCGTGGAGAAAACGTTTGAGATATTCAGTGTGGGCGTTAAGTGTGAGTATCTCCTTTAAAACATCGTCTTGTATTTGCTTCGCATTCGATGTTAATGTCTCCAAATCCATGAGATCGAAACTTAGACTCATATTTTGTTTGATCTTTGATATCACCTGAAATTAAAGGGTTTATTTATATAAAGAATAACTTTCAAGTGACGAGTAAACGATTTGATTTGTTTAATCTATTAATTAGTTGTCATACCTTCTTTTTTGTCGTCAAATATAAAGCCATACCTAACTAATCTTTAATGGATTAGGAAATATCCTCTTTTTTCTTACTAAGCTGCCATCAATTCAAATCAAAGGGCTTATTATATAAAGAAAAATCCCAAGTTGGTAGAAAATGATTTGATTTTTAGTAGAATGGTACTCCCTCTGTTTTATATTTTAATGATCAATGCCTATAACTCTATGGTAATGTAGTAAGATAGAAAAGTCTGCTAAGTGGTAAGATATTCGGAGAAGGTGCGGTTAGAAGCAAGAGTTCAAGTAGGAGAAGCCAAGAGTTCGGCACAAAGAAATCGAGATTACAAAGTCGCATAGTGGCCCTCGTGATTTTGCCTTCGTATATATACATATGTTTGTTTTGTAATATATTATACAAATATACTCACACACATGCCGCCCACTTATGTACATGCACTTGCACATGTGCCCACTTCGTTCCACTTCCACGGAGCGTAGAGAAAAAGTTATGTATATGCATTTACACATGTGTCCACTTATGTACATGCACTTGCACATGTGTCCACTTATGTACATGCACTTGCACATGTGTCCACTTCGTTCCACTTCCACGGAGCAGAGAGAAAAAAAGTTATGTACAAATTCTTTCTAAGTTCTAACAACGACTATATATGGTTATTTAACATTTTACACACAAAAAAACCGACTATATATGGTAACAATTAATTAAGACATAGTTTTGCTAAAGTAAATCATTCAAAGCGTCGTGGTCAAAGCGTCGTGATTAAATTGAGGAAAAAGGTTAAAATCAATCCGAATTAAATTTGATGTGCCGAAAAAAACATAAACTAAAATACGGTGAAATTTCTTACCTTATGAACATAAAAATTTAAATTTCCTATTTAAACTATTGAATCTAAGCTAAATCTCGCATTGACCGCAAATATGTGAGTCAGCGCTGTTAACAGTTTGAATAACAAATTTGCGGTCAATGCTGGATTTGGTTTAGATTCAATAGTTTGGATATAAAATTTGATTTTTTATGTCTAAAACGTAGAAAATTGCACCGTATTTTAGTTCATATTTTTTTCGTCACATCAAATTTAGTTCGAATTGATTTTCACCATTTTCTTTGGTTAAATTGTCTAGAGTTTGTAGTGGGAAATATTTTTCTAATCTAATCTAAGTGATCGAAGATCTGGCATATAGGTTAATTTAATGGAGATGCTCCATTTATTGTAAGTTTTGATTTGAAGTTGAAATGAATAACAAAATTTAAGGATTCACTTCAGCAAAGTTCAACAGGATATAAGTAATCTTTATAAAGTAATTGCATTAGATTAAATATGATTAGTAAAAAAATGACAATGAAATTTCCTTGTCCAATAAAAAAATATAATCTAATTTGAAAAATACTCATATGGAAATTTATGATTCCTCTCGAATAATCTGAATTTGGTTTGTTTTCTTCTTTAAACAAAAAGTGTGCGTTATTGATTTTATTGATGAATTCGTCATTTTCTTCTTTTAAATAAAAATAATAGGCATGAGAGTCTAATAATTATTATTCATAAACGTTTTTGTGTTCTTACTCTCATCAATTTATCATGGTATTAGAGCTTTCGATCCTAATTTTGATGGGTTATGATTTTTTATTTATTTCTCTTTTTTCTTGACTTATTTCTTTCGTTTCTTCATTAACGTTGGAATCTTCTTTGTCTTGCAATTATTAGTAAGCAAACTCATAAATCCATCGATTGTCTTTTTGCTAAAGAAAAAAAAAGTTTTGTTGAAGTTTTTTGTTGATCGTCTCTTACAACGAGACTTGGTGACTTTTATAAGTCAAACATATTGATGAAGATTGATGGCCACGATGTGGTAATGGATTATGAACATGAGCCGATGGGTTCGTTTAATTTTTGGTGATGTTTTTCTCGCCATCGCGAGTTTGACATTTTTTTATTTGACTTTTCGTCTTCACGAGTTGTTTTATGATCTCGCAATCGCGAGCTATTATGGTGTTCATGATGGATTTTTCATCGAACCAATTTGACCTTACGATCGGATATAAACGTCGTTGAAGGCCCAACGGCTGAGTGTTTAGCCGATTTGATTCGACGACCGGGTATAACGCCGCGATCTGACCTGATGGTTGGGTATAACGCCGCGATCTGACCCGATGGTTGGGTATAACGTCGCGATTTGACCCGACGGCCGGGTATAACGCCGATATTTTGAAGATTTGTCCAATCTCACACGTGTTACCACGTTTGAACCACGTTTGAGCTTGCGAGAGGGTATTGAGAGATTGATGAGATCGACTATACCGAGATTATGGAAATCATGAAGATCCGGAAAGATCTAGAAGATTATGAATATTTACCAATATCTTAGTTTATGAAATTTACCTTTATCTCTAAATATATTATTTACATTTATGTTTATCTTAATTTAGGAAATATAGATTACTTCTACCGCTATATAAGTTTATGCATCTTGTAACATTATTCTTATGAGAGTCTAATAATAAGTATTCCTGAAAAAAAAAAAATTAAAATAATAGGCAAGTGTGGATTGTGTGTGACTGGAAATGACGATTTCTGTATTATTGTGCTAAATCATACTTGTCACTAATTACATTTCTATAACTAATATTGTGTTTGTTTAAGAGAAATTGTGCATAAAACTATACATTGTGATGAATGTTGTTGGTTTGAAATAGTGATATATCATGGTTTTTACCCTGTTTAGGCCATGATATAAGTCCTTTTTATAGAGTCTTTCTAGTGTTTTGGAGTCTTTTAGAGTCTTTTACAGGTCTTAGCACGTTTGAAGCCTAATTGGAATTACTGGAGACTATTGGAGCACTTTGGAGCAGAAGCTGAAGTCGTGTTGCTGAGTACCTGATTTCACGGCCAGTATCGATCGATACCCCCTGGTATCGATCGATACCAGACACAACCCGCGAGTCTTTCCAAGACTTGAAGAATTACAAAAGTGCCCAGAAGACTTTAATATTTGCAAGAAGGCCCAAAACGTGATTTAGGTTATAAATAGGATTCTTTAGCCACTTGTTTAGGCTATGCTTTATTCTGCTTAAGTTCTAGAGAGATTTTGGTGAGAGATACAAGTCTGATTTCCCTTCGTCCGAGATCAGATCTCAAACCTTTGTGTTCTCTTTCTGATTTTATATAGAGTATTTATTCAAACATGTTTATTAATTTAATCTTCATGTCTGAGTAGATCTCCTGTTAGGTTTGGGGATTCTCATTAGGGATTTCATTGAATGTTAGGTTGATTAGTTATTTAGGGTTCATAATCTGAATTAGTTCTTCACCTTAGGTTGTTCTCAAAGCTAATTCTAGATTGATCACCTAGAACTTAGATCTTAGGATAATTGATTAGGCACGACAGTGCAATTAATTACCTGATAGAACTAGGGTGAGCAAATTGATTATTCGCAAAGAAATTTGGTTTAATTGATTTGTGAACATATCAAAC
>PKML01043782.1:107281-130274 GCA_002933935.1 Eutrema yunnanense
CGGATGATGCAGTTGTGCTGATAGAGAACTTGGCGTCTAGTAATAGCACCAAGAATGCTGATTTCGAAAGGAAAAAGCAAGCTGGAGGAACAGAGGGATCGCAGATTGCTGACATGCAAGCCAAACTGAATTTCCTGGTCGGGAAGCAGAAGAAATCTGTACACTTTGCTGATGAAGTTGCTAATGTGGAAGAAGAAGAGGAGGATGTTAACTACGTTGGTGGTTCTGGATTTCAGGGTCAACAATTTGGGTACAACAACAACCGTAACTTCAGCAACAACAATCGCAATTACGGGAACTCTTCGTACCGGCCCATCCCTCCCAAGTCCGCAGATAACGAGATGAAATCCATGATGGAACAGATTCTTCTGGGACAACAGAAGTTACAAGTGGATTTCAATGGGAGGCTTGACCATCTGTACTCTGATCTGAATGGGAAAATCGAAGCCATGAACCTTTCCCATAAGAAGCTGGAAACCCAAGTGGCTCAGACAGCAGCATCTATAAAGAGGCAGGAAGGTTTTCTTCCAGGAAAGACTGAAAATCCAAGAGCGCACATCAATGCCATCATCTCGAGTGCAGGAAATCTCGATGAGCATCCTGAAATCGCCAGAGCATCGATCGATACCCCATTGGTATCGGTCGATACTGAGGCGATTTCTGAGGAGACGACCGAGACTTCGACTGTGGCACCTAAGGTTGTTGCAGAACGAGTATATACACCCAAGGCACCTTTTTCTATACTTCGCCAGCTGACAAGGAAGGAATGGGAAGATGCTAGATGCAAAGCCATGCTAGATAAGTTGGTTGTGGAACTCCCTTTTGTTGATGCTATCAAGACATTCCAACTTTCAAGAAATATGTGAAGACGATTGTCTCTAGCAACGTGAGCATCAAGGAGGGTGTCATGTTGATCAATGCTGAGTGCAGTGCGATGCTGCTCAACAAAATTCATCTCTCTGATGAAGATGCATCTGCCAGGAACGATTCAAAATCGACAGTATCGATCGATACCCTACCTGGTATCGATCGATACCCCTCGCAGAAAGAGCCAGAAACGGAGAAAACACGTGAGGTAATCAAAGAAAGAGCTCCCAAGTCACTACAGCCACGGCAATTGACACAGAGAGAAGACCCAGGGAAATTCGCGGTACCATGCTCCATCTCTGGAGTCGAGTTCAAAGAGTCTCTCGTTGACTCAGGGTCTAGTGTCAACGTGATGTCAAAGGAGATTGCTGAACGGTTGCAGGCTGATATAAGACCCCCCACCCTGCTGCTGACGTTTGCAAACTCTTCCACCTCACCTCCTTACGGTGCTATCCATGCTTTGCCTGTTAAAGTAGGAGATTGTCTAGTGCCCACTGACTTTCAGGTTCTAGAGATGAACAAATGATCTAAGGTTTCTCTTCTCCTTGGACGGCCGTTCATGGCTACTGCCGGCGCGATCATAGACATGCCTAATAAGAGACTCTCTTTCTCTTANAAAAAACACGAAAAAAAAAAAAATTTAGATCTCAGAATTTTCTCTCTGATACCATGAAAATCGGAAACAAGTATTTGTGGGAATGCTTTCTTGTTGTCAAACAACATATTGTACAAAGTATTTATACACACAAGTCCAGCATATCTAAACTAGATTTGAAGTTATCTCTTCAATATTTATGTATATCTAAATCTTAATAAACCTCATCCTACTAGGATTCGGTAATGTCTCTAATAGTCTCCAAAAGTAGTTCAAAGCTCGGACATTTTGACACATGCAGAAGAAGGGACCAACGATTCAGCTTTATTTTGAAATAATCTTTAGCATGTAATCTCAATTTTTCAAAAAAAAAACGGACACATTCATTGCACAAAGGTTTTATGGTTTAAATCAATTTGACATTCAATTCAATTCAAAAAAAAAAACTCTTTGAAATTTTACTTTGATGATTGCCATTCTGTTGTTCAGAATCATAATAGATTTGATGAATGATTAATAATGTAATGGGATTTTCAAGGATAGCTACACAACGACTTGGAGCACAATTGTGCACATCATCTCGGATTCATCACGAGATTTCCCTCTATTTATCGTAAGGTACGCTTTCCAATCTGCTATTCATAGCATATGGAGAGAAAGAAAGGCTTTCCAATCTGCTATTCATAGCATATGGAGAGAAAGAAAGGCAAGAAGACCTAGAGATCCGCCCTCTACACCTCATCGACTGATCAAACTCATCGATAAAAACATGAAAAACAAACTTTGTTCGATCCGTGCCTCGGGAGATACAAAATATGAGGAAACATCCTAATTTGCAACGATAACAACCTAATTTTTTTTCGTTATTGTATTCTGAAAACATAAGATGTACTAGTTGTAAAAGCGACTTTTTTTGTTTAAATATAATTTAACATTCAATTAAAAAAAATAATGTAATGGGGGTTTTATGCCAAAGAACATTTATTCAGGCATTAATAGTATAAACTTTATACAATGGATACAATTGTTTGGGCGTTTACAAAATCGAATAAATACACTATCAAATTAACAGAATAACAGGGGCTCTGTCAAAAACACCGACATTTCAATGTCAGAATATTATCCATTTGCTTTACAATCATGGAAGATACATTGTCCATCAATTTATTAAACATTTCTCTGGCAAGTGATATCGACATGCTTAACTTACAATTCACGGCTAAAATTTCGAACAATTGCTTGTGAGACACTCATTGCCCGAGATGTAGAACAAAGGAGGAAACTATTAATCATGCATTGTTTGAATACCTTGCAGCACTACAAACATGGGCACCAGGGGCGGAGGCAGGTGAAGACCTCCAGGGACAGTTGTCCACCATGATTTTTTGTTTTTTTTGGTGTAATTGCTTAAAGTTTTTTTTTTTGCCCCTTTTGGTATATGATTTTATGTATTATTACCCCGGGTGAAAATAGGTTCTAGATCCGCCACTGATGGGCACTATCGGATATCCAAACGTGTTTTCCTCGGCATCAGTTTGGGTGAACCTGAAAGAAAAAAAATGCATGATGCGAGCTGAATAAGGAACAAAGCTCATTTCCATGGATTCTATGATTTCTATGGAAAACGAAAAATGAAAAAGTCTACAATAATGTTTATCTGGCTTCCCGGTGGTTTCGCTTTGGGTCTCGGCGAGCTTCTCTGGTCTCACTCTTGGTCAGATATTCAAGGATGGTATCATCCCAAGGGCTCTCCGCCGTTGGCCTCTTCGCCGTTGACCTTGCCTGGTGAGATCCTGCTCTTTTTTTCGGTTCTGGATAGGTTTTCTTAGCTTCACCTCTGTGTCGGGTTCTGCTTTGCCTGAGGATGGTTTTCAGATCTCTGTCTTTTCTTCTGCTCCGCCTCCTGCCCTAGTTTTTGTCTCGCAGTGAAGCGTGTCAGGGCCTTGTTATCTCTAAGCGTCTCTCCTCCTCTCTTGTCTCTCACCCAGGGCCGGCTTAACTAGGGGGGTGAGCAGGGCCCACGCCCCAGGGCCCACGCAATTTTTTATTTTTTTTTGTTCTGATATTTTATTGCATAGAAGTTTTTGGAAATTTTTTTTATTGCCCAAAAGGTCCAGATTTTTTTTTTATTGTTCAGAGACCCCAAAATATTTATTTTTCCCAGAGGCCCTTAAAAGTATTGAGCCGGCCCTGCTCTCACCCTCCGTTTCTGGTTTGTGTTTCCTCTGTGTAAGTTCTATGGGCTTGTTTAGGTGGTTTTCGAGTTTCTGGCTTGGACAGTGGTAGTGTTGGCTCTAGATTCACTGTCTCTTCTCTGCTTCTCTTCGGGTTTAGGCGTTTCAGATTGAGTCTCTTGGGGCTTTGGCTCTTCGTTTCGGAGTGTCTGCCTGTCTGGTGCTCTGTGTCTCTTTGATGGGGCTCTCGCTACCTTGTTTGTGCTGGTTAAACACTGGTTGCTTCATTTCTGCTGGTTGTATCTCTGTGGTGGTTTTTTTGTCTGTTCTTCTCTTTCGGCAGCGGCCTCCCGTCTCTGCTTCCTGAATCCCGAAGTGTTGTGGGCATTCAATCCTCCTCTGGTGTGCCTCCTTGTCTCAGCATTGTGCAGGTTCTGTCTTCCTTTTCTGCTTGGTTTTGGCCTTCCTTTGTCGCTGTTAGTGGTTGTGAAGTGTTTTGTGCTAGTTCTGTGATTGTCTTCAGGTGTTTCTGGTCTTGCTGGCTTCGGTGCTCTGCTGCTTGTGGTAGTCTAGTCTTGGTTCTATGCTGTGTTTCATGGTTACTCAAGCTTGGTCTCGGTGGATGGCGTGGTTCTCAGGGGGTGTCTCGGCTAAGGCATCTTCGGTCTGTTTTGGGTGTTGGCCTTGGTCTAGCTAATCCTTTAGCCCCGGTTTCTGCTTGTTGTTGCTACTGTCGATGTGCTATTTTCTGTGGCTATTGAGAGCTCGGGCTCTAAGGATCGGTTTCAGCTTCTCCTTTTGTATCCTTTTCATTTCTTTGCTAACATTTATGCTTCATTTCTTCTTGGTGTTGTTCTTATTTTGTATACTAACTATTCACCTTAGGGATGGTAGAAATTCTATGAAGTGGCTCTTCTGCTAAAAAAAACATCCAAAAGGTGGGTCTGGGAGTACAACTTTGACACTTGGAGTGGCTCTTCTAGAAACAGGAAAGGCTCTGTCTGCTACATTGGGACTAAAGAGCTATGAGACTCTGAGCATGAAGATGAACCCAATAGCCTTTATATCTGTTTTGCTCGTCTCATTGCTTCTGCTTCTCTGTTGCACTATTCACGCGTCTTTTCTCTGGTTTGGGTTGGTAGTGTCACGGTGTCAGTTTTTGGCTTCGATCAGTGATACCTATTTATTTGGATATAACACACACACACACACCAAAAAAGACCACACCACTGTTTCCTAGTTTAACATGTAAAAACAGACAGAAAAGAGCAATTAAATCAACATATTATAAGGTTTCTTATACAGGCAAAGTTCATGTACACATTAATGTGAGAGAGAAGATTCAAGATACAATTTACCTCGAATGATTTTTCTACATACACTCAGTTTTTTCAAGTAAAAAGGTCAAACGGCAAAGCAATATACTTCAGGACTTGACTGATTGATTACCAACTGTAAGCTATCGGGTTGTGTTTCATCAAACTTCGGCTTCACTCTCTATTCTAATCAATTCCTGCAATTAAGGACCCCATACATTCATAGCCAAGCTCAAATCAACATCTTATAAACTTGTGCAAAATCATTGATTTTTATTTTACTTTTTTACCTTTCTTCTGGCAGCGAGAATCTGTCTTTGCTTTTCTTTCTTTTCTCGGAGGCATTGACCGCACCAGTCTGGGAATTCCTTCTGATATGTTTTCATCTCTCTAAACGTAGAGCTGCAATGGAAAAACAGGAGAAATGTAATTTCAATTGTGATCTTGAATCATGAGGTAAGCTTCAATATTGTTTACCTTCTGCACCAAAGAATCATATTGACACGATGACCAGATGTCGTGGCTCTGGCACCATGGCGGTGGCGGCCACGGTGAAGTACAGCTTGACCCAGTTTATGACAGTAATCAAATGTCTCCTGCTTTATAAAGAAAATAGTTGTTTACTTTATAACTTAACCATTTTGCCATGTACAGAATACTGGAATGTAATTCGACCAACAAAAAGCTCCTCGAAAGGACTCGCATACCTCTGACTTTGTATCCGTATTCACATGTTTCTCGCATCGTGTGCCTCGGAAATATAATTCCCCTCCCACAAATTCTTTACCCAAACAAACATTCAATGTTACTTCTGAATCATCCACATGAAAGCCTGCAGATTTATAAGATAACTGCTTTCAATAAACCAGATTTATATTTTCCATTGGAGAATTCACTCTGGCCTTTTCTAAGGAAAGATGTTCAGACAACACAGAATATGTTTGCATTTCAGGAAATATTGTAAGGTCCTGTGAGAATTTAGCAGAATTGTTTTTTTCAAAGTGATAGCAGAGAATCAAGAGGACTCACCTAAGTCAGCATCCCTATCTTTACCATATTCAACAACAAATCCATGGTGAGAGTCTAGAGTTGATCCACACACATCAGGGAAGAATTCTGCAAAGCAACAGAGTGTAGGCAGTTTGGTATTACTGTTTACCAATTAAAGTCTTTTCTAATGCATTTAAGTCATATACTGCCTTGCCTTCGGAAATAGGACGGATAAAACCCTCCCTGAATTTTTCAAGCATGCTATCCAGGCCAAAATCGTCAAGCACAGCACCGTAGTTACTCATGGTGTTTGGTCTTACGATCCGGAACTTTATCTCGTTAACCCACTTTCTGAAATTTTCTACCTGCTTAATCAAACAGCAGCACATTAACAAAACGAAGTGGTGGGTAAAGAGCACAGCAGAGAACAAGTGCAAGATGATGGGTCATTACCTCTGATAGCATCATCTCACAGAACCTGGGCCGAAGCATTTCAAAGACTAAAACACCGGGAGACGGCTCAGAAATTATGCTTCTTAAGCTTTCCCCCGTGTTTTTGTTGATCGCCTTCAGGAAAGAGGGAACGAAAAAGAACGTTGGGTCAAGAGTATACAACTCCTTGTGAAGTGGCTGCAAAAGGAAACATTTCAAACTTTGGCATAAACAACTCTACGAAACAAAAAAAGACGAGCAAAAGGATTGAACAAGCAGGCTTCTCACCTGATAATTGGATATTATCTTCTGCTTATATTCCATGTGCCTTTTAGCCTGGAGCATTAGATGAACAGGAAGCTATTCTGAGAATTTTTAATTCAACTAACGTAACCAGATTCTTGACAAGAAAAAGCTACTCTGGAGAAAATAGCAAGAAAGATATCAGAAGGAGCATTACTCTGGAACGCTCTTCACGAGGAAGGTACTTGAGCATAATCTCCGACATGAATTTCGCCTTGTCGTATCTGTTCGAGCTTAGCATATTCAGCGGCAAGTACCTCTCCAGCGAGCTGAAGATGCAAGGGGTAAACTCCAGCTGCAGATCGTCGTAGTTATCCGGTCTGTGCTCGTTGTTAGGGTTCGGCCTCAGCCTTAGATCAGGCATCACTGTCTCCTCCGCCGCAGTATCTCCACCTCCAACAGTTCCGTCACCGACCACCGTCATCTCTCGCCGATCACTTGACATTCTTGTGAGCAAATCGAATTCAAGTGAGAAACTAATTCTCTGCACACTGCATCTCGAACGATACAACCAAGAAATCAAAATCAAACCTCGATTTAGGGGTTTCTAATTTTGGGTTTCCCGTTGGAATTAGGGTTCTAAACCAGTTTTCCCCCGAGATTTTTTTTCTTGACTACAGACCAAAGTCACGAAACTGCCGGTTTCACGCTATTTGTCGGCGCGTTTTGACCACGCGGTGATTCTATGAATTATGGGCCCATTGTAACGGCCCAAACATGTTTCGAACCGGATACTTAAAATTATCGGTATTTTCCGGTTGAGATGCCTTTTTTCATATTTTCCGGTTGATATCGATCAAGAAAATTAGCTAAATGAGGGAGAAAATTTTGGTGGTTGCGCTAAAAACTCAGTAAGGTGAATATAAAGTTGTAGAACAAAAAAAAAAAAAAAATCTAAGAAAAAGCAACGAACTGGACATTATTTAGATATATTCGTCAAATGTTTGTGTTTATTCCATTATGCCTTCTCTAGTTCTTATGCTATGCATGTAATACATACAACTGCAAACGCTTCTTCTCTTAAGAATTTATCATCAAACAAATCATATAGATCAATATATTGGTTTCATAAATATAGACATGATTAGAGTATACTATTGTGTAAATGAAGCCATTAGATCAGTATTGCATGGGTTCACAACTACTGTGTCATATGCATGCAAATGTCCATATAGTTGTGAACTCATGCAAATCCGAGAAACATAAACTTTGTTCTTGGAAGAAAGAAATCAATTTCTCACACCAAAAGAGAAGATAAAAAGATTTATAGGCAATCATTAGCATGAGTATGTTATATGTACAAAGATGAAATGCACATGATGCATATTGCATAGATAACCACATAGACATCATGGTGTATAAGTAGGATGCATAAGTGTATAGAGATATAAATAGATAGAGAGAGAGGGTAAGAAAGGTGATGACAGAAGCATAGAGAGCACAGAGGAATAGAGATGCACATTAGCCTTCAACATTGATGTGTGTGTGTGTATTTGCATATCATCCTCAGTGCTCTCTATCTTCTGTCAACAACCATATTATCACCCTCCAACACACACATATTATATATATATATTCGTCAAATGTTTGTTATATAAAGGGTGGGAAGAACATTCATATAAAGAAGGACTAGGCATAATTAAGGGCTATGTTGCAAAGTGGGAAGAACATTCATATAAAGCACAAGAGTGCTTATATGTGAGAGTAGATAATATATTTAGAGAGACGAGTGAAAGAATTGAAGATAGGGGTAATGGAGAGTGGTGTGTACAAATAGGAAAAACTTAAGATTACAGCCCCATTTATAAGGAATGAAGTTTATAACTGAAAAAACAAAATGATATTACCAAATCATATCATTGACTATTTCTTCATGTACATTCCTCCTCATACACACACAAAACACATGGAGGGGTATATAATGTAATATCCACATAGCCTAAGAAGAAACTCAACCCAACAATTGTTTACAAACCATAAATAATATTGAATAGTTTTTACAATTAATTCATCCATGTAACCTTACTATATGCATTTATTACTAGATTAACCTCCAATAAGTCTATCAAACTCAATTAACTTTAATCTTTTAGTCAATGTCCATTTTATCTATATGTTGTATTATATTACGAAAATGTCATTATTATTATTTTAAAAAATAATAATAATAATAATAATAATGGTCGGCAAAAAAAAAAAAAACTAAAACTAACCTAAATAAAACACAAAAACCTAGATCTAATTAAAAAAAAAATTCAATCTCTCTTTCTCTCTTTCTCTCTCACAAGCTTCTTCTTCTCTTCTATTTTTTTTTTTTTTTTAAAAAGATCTTCCTCCTCTTTCTTACCCAGATCTTCATCTTCTTCCTCCTCCTTCTTACCCAGATCCTTCGTCAATCTCCACAGTATTTGAGCGCCAAGCTTTCCTCTTCCCATCTTCCTATCTCTCTCTCGTTTCTCTCAGCGACGAACCCTAAATCGCGCCGCCTTCATCTTCTGAACTTGTGCCGACGACCAACAAGCCGCCGGAGAACATTCGCCTTCATCAACGTCAACAACGTGTTTCAGTTTCTTAGATCTCCAGGTACTTTATTCCCTCTTTCTTTTTCTTGTTAATTTCATCTTTTCCAGATTTTTTTCCCCAAGTTAATGTGTGTATTCAATCTTCCTATGCACTACTAATTGGATATGGATGTTGCATTATGAAGAAAAGGCGTTTGCAGTAAAAAAAAATTCGGTCAAATAAACGCATTCCGGTGAGAGAGAATAATTTTCCGGTGAGGAATGTTTTTTTTTCTTTGGTGGTAGATTTTTGTATCGTTTGGTGGAAGATTTGTGTGTAGATTTTGTTTTGGTAGATTTATTATCATTGTTTTGACGGTAGATTTGTTTATATATGACGGTAGTTTTTATATATATATACGACTGTTTGTACGTTATGGTAGATTTGTTTGTGCACGATGGTACACTTTGTAATTCAATGATGGTAGATTTGTTTGTTTGTTAGAATTGTTTGTGTATGATGGTAGATTTGTTTGTAGATGATGGTAGATTTGTTATGGTGTGACTGTTTGGATTTCTCATTTAAAAAGAGCTTGTGTTTCTATTTCTGATTTCTGATTTTTGGATACTATGTTCAACTAGGTACTATTAAGAACATGTCCAGTTCTTCCTAAGAGGATGGTTACAAGGAACGCTATCTCCATCTCTTCGCAAGAGAGGACGGTAATTACGGTATTCCTTCAAAGTGTTGGTGCGGTCAACAAACAACAGTCGCGGTGGATAAAACTCCGGGGAATGAAGGAAGAAGATACTATCATTGTCGAGCGAGTGACGTAGAGCGTGGTCCGGGAGGAGAACACATATTTCAGTGGTGGGATCATGCAATCGAATAGCAGTTTGAAAGAGTAGACCTTCGACTAGATGAGCATAGAGGACATATTGCATCTTTCTATGAAATGTGTATGGCCGTTGAGCGAATGCGTCAAGAAATTGATGAGATCAAGGAAAACTTAGCAAAGAAGGACCACGAGATCCATACGCTGAGGGAGCATTTTTCGGGATTTAGGAAGAGACTTTAGTTTATGTTTATGTTTGATAATATGCGGCTTAAGATCCTTTTGTATTCGTTTTTCCGAATGATCTTATGTTTCTGTTGCTTTCTAAGACTTGAAAACATCTACATGTTTATGTTGCTTTGTAAGACAATCTTATGTTTCTATGTTTCTGTTGCATTGTAAGACTTGAAAACATCTACCTTATGTTTCTTTGTTAAAAGTTGTATTTGTTTTAAAATCATAGTAGATTTTAGATGATGATATTGTTTTCAAATTATAATTGTTGCAAAACGCTGAGTCACGTGTCAAGCATTTCATCTTTCTACCATTTTTGCTATCATTCATGTTCTGTAATTTCACCTTGCTTAATATGTATAACCAAGGTGAGCGAGATTTTAACCAAAAACACATGATTCAACCCAATGATATAACAAAAAACACATATTAAGCAAGGTGAGTGTGATTTGACATTTTTATGTTCAAGGTTTACTGTAATTTGAGTTAAATGTACCAGAATAAACACAAATAAGAACCAAGAGACCCTAAGTTAAAAGATAATTATCACACAAAAATTAAACCAAAAGGGAGGATAACAACATAAATCTACCATCATTAAATAAATCTACCATCAAACACTAAAAAATTATCATAGTTAGCATATTTGGGTGTCTGGTTTTTTTTGTAAATCTGAGTTTTAGTGTAGGGCAAAAACATCATTTTTTATTATGGAAAAAGTCAAATGTCTACCACCAAACAATGTCTATAAATCTACCGTAAAAAAGTCTACCATAACACTACAAATTAGTCTACAAAATGAAGGTTATCTGAGTAAATACCAAAACAATTACTAAATCTACCGCCGTTCCAAATAAACCTACCAAATAATTTTAAATCTACCGTCATTAATATTAAATCTACCACCATAGTTAATGAGATGTTAGACGTTTTTATATCTACCACCAACACAAACAAATCTACCAAACTTTTTTAAATCTACCGTCACTAAAATAAAATCTACCACCGTTACAAATCGAAGTAACCAAGATCTTACACTGTTTTAAATCTACCGCAATTATATATAAATCTACCAACCCAATAAAAATCTACCGTTGGCGATACAAATCTACCGTCAAATCAACAAATCTACCGTAACGAAAAAATAATTCATTCTAATTAAATCTACCACCACAATAAATAAGTCTACCGTTTTGTAATATAAATCTACCACCATTGTCGATAAATCTACCAAAAAAGTCAAAAGTCATTGGGTTGGTCGTAAAATCTACCAACTCATAAACAAATCTACAATCATTGACAATATATCTACCAAAAATAAATATATCTACCGCATCGTAAAAATAAGTCTACCAAAATAAGTCTACCAAAATTTTATAAATCTACCAACTTTCAAACAAACCTACCATCTATCAAACAAATTTACGGACCAAAATTTGAGTTGACCAACATCAAACAAGTCTACCGTCAAAGAACGGTAGATTTGTTCAATCAACTTTTACGTATGTGGTAAATGAATAGTAATAGCAGTTTTGTAATTAATTTTTTTCAACAAAGGTCATAAGGGCACGCTGGGTAATATGAAAAAAATTAAGTTAGTCTAGTAATAAAAATAAATGTATGTCAAACTAATAATAATACTAGAAATAAAAGTTACTATAGTAATCCACTCTAGTTTTTATTCTAGCTCTAGTTTCCCATTCACCTTAGGTTCGAAAGTTTTTCTTTGCATTGTTTCCTCCGGTATATATAATCTTACTATTTTTTTTTTGTTAAAGGGTTTTCATTAATTTAAAAAAAAAGAACATTACAACATTACACAAAAGAAAAAGATTAAGGTTTAACTTAATCTACCAAAAACTCAAGAAAACTAAAAGCTTAAAGATAAAAAGGATTGACAGAACTAAACAAAAGTCTAGCTTTGTGATCCACGACCACCATGGCCTCGACGACCACGACCACGACTTTGCAACCATTGCATTTCTTTTGTCTTTTGAGAAGGTTTTAATGACCTACCTCCTCGAGATTTTTGATGAATAAAATCATCTCCCTTAAATACTCCATTCTTATCAAAAAGACCACCGAAGATAATTGGAACAGGAGGAGTAGAAATATCAACGCTAGGAAAAGAGTCGGTATTATAAGGAGATTTCTCACTTATGGAAGTGGAAGAAGGGCTTGTCTCATATGGTTTAGAGGTAATGGCTATAACGTCATCTTCAATTTGAGCTGAAGATGGAGACGAGACCCGATCAGGAGTGCCTACAACCTTTCCAAGGGGACTTTTTCTTTTGTAATATCTACGATAGTAGGGAGACCTTCCATTACATTTGCAATCTTTTGGGGAGAGATTGATGTGGTTGTGAGAGCCTCCGATACAGTGGTAGCCGTAGAAATAGTTATATAATCTTACTATGGATTTGAGAATCAATTAATTGCACATCACTTCTTCTTTTTTTAATTTAGATTTAGAAAATGTCATACCAAAATCTCGACTAATATTAATATCAGATTTAGAATTTTGATTAATCTACATACAAGTATTTATTTAATGGTTAGCTATAGGCTTAACAAGAATTGATCTCTAACATCGGTTAAAAAGAGAAACTACATAGTCCGTGGGTACATAAAATTCGCATCTTCTCCTAGGACTCGTAGGAGTTAGTAGAGCCGGCCCTGAAAATCCGAGAATCCGAAGGCTAGAAGAGAAAAAAAAAAATGTTGTGAATAGTGGGGAAATAGAGACTGGAACAGGTATCCTTCTGGGATCAGAGTTTGACAATTAAAAAACTGGCCACTAGACAACTTAAACATTATACCAACATAGGGACCGATCAAATACATAATAGTAATTAAAGCCGCAAGCCCAAGCTTCCCTCGCTTGGACTCTGCAGGGCCGGCTCTGGGAATTCGTTAACTGCAAATTAAGAGCATGATCGACAAGAACATTTAAGTGGTGGCTTCCTACCATGAAATAATGAAAATAACTAATTGTTAAAAAAAAAAGTTTGAATTGAATATGAATCTCAAACGAAACTCTAACACGAGATTCATTAAAGGGAAAGATCCTTACATCAGTACATGTCGAAACGATTACGTACAAGGAAGAGCGAAAGTGAGGGAGAGAACGTTACATATATAATGTGATCCTTACATATTTACATGATATATATTATTTATATTTGTCTTTTTGACACGTTTCGGGTATATGTTAAATAAATGATTGAATGTGTGGAAAGGTGTGGTTGTACAAATGTGTGGCAAGCTCCGAATCATTCAAAGATATCTCTACGCGTTTAATCATTTTAGAAGGACGCGTAACCATCTACCTCACCCTTTACATTTTTCACTATCCTTTTCTATTTAAATTTATCGATCAACAAAAATGTCATTTACAAAAACTAGAGAGTGTTAAAATTAACTATTCTTTTATATTTAAATTTATTGATCAACAAATAGGTTATTTATAATACTAATAGAGAGCGTGAAAATTAAACTTTAAAATAATACAGCAGACCATCACCAATAAGAACACTATAAACCGACTTCTATATGAATATCTCTCTCTCTTCTTACGCATATCTACGAACGACTCTTAATCAATACTTTCGTACTTCGTTATGAAGAATATGTCCAACAATAGAAATGGTAAGGTATTTAAGCTAACATATAAGAGATTTGGGTCAATCCATTCATAGCCTATTGGTTTTGAGTTGGAACCTCTTGAAACTTAACATAGTATCAACCCGAACACACGCTACCCAATCCAAACCGAAATTGATCTGGTCCATTGAAAGATGCCCGATCGATCTAATATAAAATTAATCATATAATAAAATATTGTCGAGATTAATGGCTAGACGGGCAATTGTCTTGAGTGGACGTGTGAAGAATATATTTCATATTGGAAGTGGTACGGTATTTGAGCTAATATATAAGGGACTTGGGTCAATCCACTCATTTCCAATTGGTTTTGAGTTGGAAACCCATAAAACTTAACATTAGTCAAAGCACATCCCAAAAAAGACAGCTTGAGATCGGTTCATGTGAAGAATATTCCACATCGAGAGTTTAGATAATACATCAATAATATATGAAGAATATGTGCCAATTTATTTATCGTCAATTAGTTTTGAATCGGAAGTCTATGAGACTTAACATTGTATTAGAGCCCGAACACACGCTTTCCAACCTAAACCAAAATCGATCCGACCCATCGAAAAAACCCCAATAAGTTTGATCCGAAATCGGTCTGATCCCAAATTAATCCAACCGATATATCCCAAAATTAATCATATAATAAAATATTATCAAAATTAATGGCTAAACGAACATAGATTAATGGACCATGATGTCTATATTGTATGATAATGATCAGAGAAGCGACCTATCCATTAGGAACTGTACTAAGGAAGATAATGTATGTGGTGTTGGAACTAATTTTTTATCAAAGCTTGAGGGCTTGATAAAATTGTGTTAGTGTGAAAAGAAATGAGTTAAGCTCATTCGAATGAAATGTTTTCATTGGCTGAGAAATGTTTTCTCATGTATAACAAGAGAGAAGAAAAGACCACACGCGCGTCGATCGCATCTTGGGCCTGATGGGCTCGTGGACTTTTAGAGGTATCGATCGATACCCCTTGGTATCGATCGATACTCGACGGGCCGACTTAAAAAATCGCAGCCGCTAGAATATTCTGAGGAATATTCCATATATGTCTGGGAAAAACGATAGCCTTTCTCCTATATATACTGGCCGA
The DNA here is from genome assembly GCA_002933935.1 of Eutrema yunnanense. Classification (NCBI taxonomy): domain Eukaryota; kingdom Viridiplantae; phylum Streptophyta; class Magnoliopsida; order Brassicales; family Brassicaceae; genus Eutrema; species Eutrema yunnanense. The sequence continues at coordinate 122,290 of PKML01043782.1, forward strand.
TTTTCACCTTAAAAATCATCCTCTGATACACTAAAAACACATCCTAAAAGTTCTAGCAAAAGTTTTCTCAATTCCCTACTGCTTAGAGTAAGTTTTTATTCGAGAGTATCGTAGTTATAATGTTCGACAGATCTGATATCAAGTGTAGATGATACAAATTCATTTGGTTGTATCATGGGACTCATGGATCTATTATAATCCGTCGCACTACGGAAGATTCTTTGAGTTAAGGAAAGAGATTCATATCGCTTCCTTAGATTTATTTATGCTTTAATCGTTTTATGAATCGTCTGTTCCTTACTGTTTATTTATATAATCGTGATTAAATCTTATCATGTCTATTGTGCGAATTTCTGGTCCTACATGTAGTTTACTCTATTGGATGTCTTTAAGCATACTTATTTTGAGATATTTATATTTGCAGCCGGCAAAAAAATAAAGGGTGTGTACATTTGATCTAGTGATTATTGGATCATCTAGCATTCGTGCTCGTGCATAAACTACAAGCCAAGATCATTACTAAAACATTTTTCTGGTTTATTTTCACTCTCTCCCTCTCTCTATGGATAGATCAGTGTTGCATTTCTGTTCATTGATCGTGTCTTTTTGGTGAACCAATGGTTCGATCCTAGGACCCATGATGCTGATGATTTGTGTTGTGGATGCCTTTTGGGTTCTTGAGAGGTTTATTTAATTAAAAGATTATGGTATTATTATATCTTAGCTTTTGACAAAATATAGAATTCACCTACCAGGCTCACAATTCTAAAATTAGTGTACTTGTTGCATTAAAAATATTTAAATTGTCTCCTACTATTCTAATAACAACAAAAATTCATGTTTTTGGCTCATATATATAGCTGAACTTGCTAAATTAAACATTCCAATTGAGCTACCCATATTTTTATAAAATTATTATTTTTGGTAAAAGGTGTTGCAGAAGTATATATTCTATTTCAAATTACCCAAGTTGTTATAGAAATTAAGAAATTTATCTAAATAGAAAGATAGAGAAAGTTAGTGCACATTAATTGTTCAGATTTCTTTGTGGCCACGGTTTTGTAGATTCTATTTTGTATATTTATAAAATAAAATAAAATTAGTATTCGAGTGGCTTTGAATGATTCAAAAAGGTACTCCCTCTGTTTTTTTATATAAAAGCTTTTAGACATTTTGTTTTGTTTTTTTTTATAAGAACTTTTCACATTCCCCAAAATTTAATTAATTACTTTAACTTTATCTTTGCAAAAAAGCTACTTTATTTTTGCAAAAAAAGCTATGTTAACAACAACATTTAATGTTTAAATTGATTTTAATTAGATAATTAAATGCTGTTAATTAATGTTTCAAGCAAAAAAAGTTTTTTATTAATTCCCGTGCTTTTAGGTAAAACCCCTTATATAAAAAAACAGAGGGAGTATATCAATATTGGAGTAATAGCAACAGGTCTTAAATGAATAATTTAAAAGATATATTAATTATGTCAGCTAAGTCGGCAGTATTTCCACGTAAAACCGTCTGCAATTTTATATAGTTTGTAAAGCGACAGAAGAAAAGTATTAAAATTTCCCAAAAAAAAAAACAAGTATTAAAGAATTACAAATACATAAAAAAATGAAAAAAAAACGTCTTCGTTAAAGAAACCATTCATCAACATTTAAAACCATCAAGAATCATTGAGCTTTTCTTTCAAGAACGGCGATGAACGACCACAAAACTCTACTCCAAAGAGGAATGGAAGAAGAAAATCGAGCAAGAAATCAGATCTCCGTCTCGCCTACAAGGTCTCAAACCGTAATCGCAGACGCAAACGCAGCTTTAACTGGCCCTTCCGAAGTCGCGTTTAACGTTTGTTGCTTATGCGTCTATTGTCCTCTTTGTGTTCTCTGGTGCTGCATCAAACAGCCTTGTACAATCGGATGGCGAGCCATCCTAAACGCTAGACGCCAATTAAGCGGTTGCAGCGGCTGCGGCAGAAGCTTTAGCAGGAGGGTTAAGGCCGCCGATTATTCGTCGTTTTCGGATATTGATTCCGATGACGTGAATTGCAAAGCTCATAATTGCTCTAAACGAAACCGGCGATTATAAAACTTTTATAGAAATTTCATAAATTCCCAAACTTTCCTCATCCCTTTATTTTTCTCCGATCTGCGACTTGATCGTCTTAAACGCGGACGCAAAACGCTGGAGTTGACTTCTTAATGATGAGTTGATGAAAAATCTTGCGTTTAAACTCTAAATTATTTCGGTAAGTTAGAGTTTAAAGATGTTATTGTGATGGATTAAAGATGTATATATTACAATTGGTTGCTAAAAAAAAAAGTTTATATTACTTGGTGAGGAATAAAGTTCCTTTTTTTATTTTATTTGTCATCAGTAAGGAATAAAGCAGTATTTGTCAAAAAAAAAAAAAAAAAAGGGAATAAAGCTGTCATGTTGTGCCTTTTTCTTCTTCAGTTATTTTTATAAAAATAGGAAAATAACAGAACAGAGAATTCACTCAAGAAAATAACAATAATCACGTAAAAATGTAAACAAAATTAGATAGTTAATTAGGTAGATGACCAAATTAAGTAACCTAATCAAATAAATGACCAGTGAAAATTTCTTGTTTGGCATATAACCCACATTTGGAACCTAAAACGTTTAAGTGCTAGCTAGCGAATGTCTGTCTCTCCGTGTAATTGAAGAAACTGATTTTTTTTTTTTTTTTTTGACATAGGAGAAACTGATTCTGAATAGTGAAGACCATATTTTTTAAAAAGAAAACAAAACATTGCATACATAATTACTAATGAACTCTCAATTAATTAAAGTAAACATAAAAGAAACCAAATTTTTGAGTACAAGAAGTCAAGAAAATATTGATAAAGCGCAAATGTAAGGTATGATTCATTTTCCGAATTTCTCACATATAGTCAATATTGATAAAGCGCAAAAGACACTCTAGCCGCACTCACGGCCCTTCAGGTCGTGGTCAACAGTGTTTTTCATGCGTATGCATTTGACAGCTTGACGGGGTTATATTAAACATGTAACTTGAGATTGAACATTTGACACCTTGACGGGGTCTTCAAACCAATGGAAAACGAAAGTTGGTTGATCCATCTATCTTATGTTCAAAATTGGACTTGATCAGACGGTGAGAAAGTCTTAATCAAAAGTCGAACTTCTGACAGTTTGTATATTTCCAAAAACAGGTATTTGCTCCAATTTACAATGCTTTTACATTGATAACCTGAAAAGAGTTTTGACACTACAAATATACGAAAATCGTAATAATTTTTATAAGAAATCGAGTAGAACACTGATTAAAGTGCTCAAAAACCGAAGGTAAAATAGGTAAAAACATAGTTATATCAATCTTTCACCTGAAAAGATGCCTAAAAAAAATTCCACCGAAACTCGATTAGTATTACATAGTCGATATACGAAAATGAGATTCTTTCCTATATCAGGAACATAAAGAACTCTATGTAAGTCTAAAGCACAAGTATTAGTTGGAAGAAGTGTGGAACCAATGTGTGTTATTGGAACGGTAGAACCATCAACAATCATCACATCATCTCCTCCATGGTATGGCTGATGAAGAGACATGTTGTTGAGATCTGAGGTGATGTCATAAGTGGTTCCATTGTCCAATAGCCAATTGTTTGCAGTATATACGAATCCCCAATTGCGAGATTGGCTCGCAGATTCCATGGTGTGAACGGACTCATCTGATGCTGGTTCGTAGTGGCTTGAAACATTTGGAGGTGTTGACATCGTTTGGCGTTGTGACCCTGGATGCTACAAATCTGACAACGGCCCAAATATGGTCTCGATCCTCTTGAATCATATATGTTATGTGGCTGAGAAGGTTGCCAATTTTGTTGATATGATTGTTGTTGCCACTGGTTATTGTTGTTGTGATTCTTCTGCCGATTCTGATTTCGATAGCTGTTGTTGTTAGTGCGTTGTTGGACAACGTCTGCAGTGACATGAGTATGCAGAACAATGGCGTCACTTGCAGAAAGGAGTTTGGCTTCGTGGTTGAGCAGTCGCTCATGAAGCTCGGTGACAAATGGTTGCACATCTCTGCCTTCGACTTGATCAACGACGGATCTATATTCTTCCAAGAGCCCTACAAGGATCATATCAATTTGGTCTTCATGATCAACATCTTTGTCGAGGATAGCAAACTGATCGAGACTGGTCGTGATGCCTTGAAGGTACATGTCGATCGTCTTATTTTCTTTCTTCCAGTTTTTTAGTTGTGTTTTCAATTGTTTGATGTGACCTCGACTTTGTTTGACGTATGTCGAGTACAATGTTTTCCATACTTCATATGATGTCTTCGCACACGAGACCAGCGGCTGAAGCGAAGAGGAGATAGCACCAATGAGTGCACTGTAAATCAGTCAGTTTTGGCGTTTCCACGGAGTGAACGCATGCTTATCATAGATATGATTTCTGTTGGTGAGAGTAGCAGACGGGACAATGGTGGATCCATCGAGATGGCCCGCAAGGTTGTATCCATTAAGTAAGACATGAATTTGGAAGCTTCTCATGAGGTAGTTGGAGACGGTGAGTTTCGAGACATTCGACATGTTGATGGTAAGGAGAGTTTGGTTGTTTGCGTTGATCGTGTCGGTGACAGTTGCATGAGACGTATTGTTTGGAAAACTCATGGTGAGTCTTGAGTTGTGAGAAAGAAAAAGAAAATTTTAATTGTTTTAGAGATTGATGGCTCTGATACCACCATATATATATATATATATATATATTGAAGTGATGAATATTACTACAATACACAATATAAGAATGAGTTAGGATATGACAAGGCTATTTAATAACAATATATTCGTTAACTTAAATAGATCCATGATTATGTCAATTCATTGATATGATTGATCCTAAATATAAACTTTCTATTTGATAAAACTAAACGAGTTAGGTTATTACTTATTAATGGTAACTTGAAAAATTTATCCAAAAATAACACACTATTTGCAAGAAAGTTCTCATTCATAAAAACATATTCATGGGTAAATGGTCAAGTGGCGCGATAGGAACTCAGAAGATGGAATTAATATTGTCTTTGAAAATATTGTCCATACCCATGAGATTCTTGAAAGATTCTATTTCATGCTGCCATTTTTTCACGATTTCGTTATTTTTCGCTTGTTAATTTTGTAGATTTTACCCAAATATGACAGGTCTATGATGTACTTTTTTTTAGATTATCGATTAGTTGATCGAATAAGTTCAAATCGCGGTAACTCCCAGATGTCAAGAGTAGCGATCAAACAGATACGAAGATCGTATTGTGATGGTTTAAATTGGTTTGGTATACCTTTCTGATGATTCAGAACTATTACAAATCATTATAACAAGAATTATATTACAATTTAAAACACGTCAAAACATATTGGGAAAAATGAACTGTTTTGACTTTCGTGAGAATTTTCTATAGAAAACGAACACATAGAAAAAGCAATAGAGCTTGGATCGGACAAATATAATCTCAAATAAAACGGCAACCAATAATCATGACTGATAGTTGTGACACCACTCACTACTCACCCACTCACCAGAAGTGATGACCTTAGTGCTTAATCATCACAATGTGTTAGGACCCATTTTTAGGTATATGATTATAGAGAGTGCAAGAGATTATATTAATATTGTATTTGCTTTGTCTATGCGAGGGAGAAGAGAGTGATTTACAACAATAACCAATATTTTGACTTTTCACAGAAAATGTAGTTTTGAAGAGTTTATGGTCATATATTAGAGCTATCAACAACATGTATTACACTAAAAAGATATGAAATTTAGTAACACAACCGGAAACTACCAATAACATACAGTTTCGAAGCGCTTATTATATTATTAACTTTATTGTACAAATTAATATTACCGACATGCAAATAAACATGTTTCCGTTGTCCAAAAGTTCTGGATAGTGAATTGCTTTTGGTAATTTTTCTCATGGTATTGAAGCCTACCAGCATTATTCAGTAATGGCACATTATTCAGTCCAGCAATTTTTATGGTTTTGAAGATGTCTTCGGCTCCGAATTATCTATGACAGTCTATTCCCCTTCAGTTTAATCACTGGTATCAGCTGCTTCCGCCATCTTACCATCAAATTCGCTGCTCATTCATCGAAGTTAAGTGTTTGCTCGAGCCCAATCTGCCGGTTCTGATGTCGTCTTCGCTACGTCTCTCTTCGATCAGCCTCAGACAGTTTCGAGAACAAACTGTCTCCAAGCTATCAAGGGTTTCACCGGCAAAGCAATCGGCCGGTCCTACTTCCTCAGTCTCTTCGAAGACGTGTAACATATCCGGCTACTTTTTATCGTGGGCTTGGCCCATTATGGACGACACGGTTTGAGAGGACCGCATTTTTTTTTTTTTGCATATAATTAAACAATCATAATAATTATACATTAATTATTACACAACAAACAGTACAACACATGTACTACAGCTTACACAAGCTAACGACAACAACAACTGGTATCGATCGATACTCTCCTAGTGTCGATCGATACCCAAACAACAGAAGCAAGCCCCGGGTCCTAATCATCCCTTCTTCACTGCCTCGATTCCACGATCACGCCTTATCTTTACCTGCATCGACTAAAGTGATGCATCAACATTTGGCTAACCAAATGCTGAGTGAGATTGATCATCCCAACAACAGGCTACCAATAAGCACAATCAATAATCACCAAGAATTAATTCACAACAATTAAAACTTTCAGCACAAAGCCACAACTGGTATCGATCAATACTCCCATAGTGTCGATCGATGCCCAAGCAACACACAACTCCCGACAAGGGACTGGTATCGATCGATCCCCAAAACCACACCTGGTATCGATCGATACAACCACACAACACGAGACCACCGCCAATGGTCTGGTATCGATCGATACCCACCTGGTATCGGTCGATACTCGCGAGACCTAAACACAGAAATCGCCATACAAGCCATAAAAGCATCAACCAAGCTTTAACAAAGCACCACGCAAGCTCACTTGCTAACCTTTGGTCACAACTCACCTTAAACACGAAGGATCGAGCTCTAAAACGACTCCCCGAGCTCAAGAAGATCACCCTCTCTTCTCACAAGCTCTCGCCAACACAAAGCTCGTCCAACCTCTCCTTCGAGCTTCTCAAGCTCAAACTCTCCCTCGATCTCGCAAGATCTAAGCTTCACCAAGCTTTCTTCTCTCTCTCTCTCTTTCTCCTTCTCTCTCTCTCTCTCTTTCTTTCTCTCTTTCCCGACCAGCTATGGTCTTATCCTCCAAGGATACGCTTTTTATACTCGAAAGAAGATAAGAGAAGAAGACAACCAGGAGAAAAACCCGGCTGGTGTCGATCGATACAGGCCGGTATCGATCGATACCACCCCCGGAACAACCAGAATTAATTATTTTCCTCCAATAATCAATTCTTCCGGAACACGGGCGCTGCAATTCTCCCCCACTAACTTAGATTCGTCGTTACCGTTCATCTCCAATGAACCTTAATCGTCGCAACGATTACAAAACCTTGGCCAACCCGGCCATCTCAACACTCACACGAGGTCCAACACCAACCTCCGAGGTTTCCCATTCAGTTCCTATGCTTATGACACCGCATCATCATATGTACTCATTGCTCAAACACACGCCAACCCCATCACTCAAGACACCGCAGCATCTCCGAGTTTCGAGCGTCAGCCATATCCCGCAGGATATCCACCATACCTCACAAGGTATCAACCATACCATATCACCCAAGACACCGCAGCATCTCCGAGTTCTGGGTATCTGCCGTACCACTCCCCTCGATAATATAACCTGAAAGAGTCTCAATACCCCATACCACTCAATTCTAGGGAATATATCCTACGTCTAGGACATACTCCTTACGAATCCACGGTATCACGTATCACTCTAGGCTATAAACCTCCCGAGTCTGGGTACATCGCCACTCACACTCTCAAGACA
>PKML01043782.1:145814-157342 GCA_002933935.1 Eutrema yunnanense
AAAAGCATCAACCAAGCTTTAACAAGGCACCACGCAAGCTAACTTGCTAACCTTTGGTCACAACTCACCTTAAACACGAAGGATCGAGCTCTAAAACGACTCCCCGAGCTCAAGAAGATCTCCCTCTCTTCTCACAAGCTCTCGCCAACACAAAGCTTGTCCAACCTCTCCTTCGAGCTTCTCAAGCTCAAACTCTCCCTCGATCTCGCAAGATCTAAGCTTCACCAAGCTTTCTTCTCTCTCTCTCTTTCTCCTTCTCTCTCTCTCTCTCTCTCTCTTTCTTTCTCTCTTTCCCGACCAGCTATGGTCTTATCCTCCAAGGATACGCTTTTTATACTCGAAAGAAGATAAGAGAAGAAGACAACCAGGAGAAAAACCCGGCTGGTATCGATCGATACAGGCCGGTATCGATCAATACCACCCCCGGAACAACCTGAATTAATTATTTTCCTCCAATAATCAATTCTTCCGGAACACGGGCGTTACACGGTTCGTCTGTCCGGCGTCTCTTCAGTTACTCACTGTCGCTCCTCCTCCCCTTTGGTTCAGCCACCAGTACCAGCTATTTCCGCCACCCTTCCCCCAACATGCTCGCGCTGCTCAATCATCGAAGCTAAATGTTTGCTCGAGCATAATCTTCGGACTCCAAAAACTTCGCCGAGAGGTGTCATTATCCCGAGCTTTTTGCCAGGAAATCTTGTGAATTTCTCTACCGACTTGTCTTCTTGCGTAGCGGTCTGCACATGACTAGAAGATGCAAACGATTTTGTTTCTACGAATATCGGAAGTAGGGGTTCTCTTTCAACGTCACATTCGAAAGTGACTAAGTTCAAATTCTCCGGCTTTGCCGTGAAGTTTATTTTGACGTATTTGAGACTTGTCCCAAATTTGATGTACATCTCCCATGATAATCTATCTGCTTTTTGTTTCTTTGCTTTTAATTTGTGTTGCATTAATTTTAGAGGATGGTTAATTCCCACTAATTGTACTTTGGAAGTTTAAGATTAATAAAAAAAGAATTGCTTTTGGCAGAAAATTTACTACACTATAGACTAATTCGTAGATCAATTCTTGTTTTTAACTACAAACGGAAAATTGTAGATCAATTCTTTTTTATTTTTCTGTAGATAATTTTTTTTTTTTTGGGTGTAATTATAACAACTGATATTGGCTTGAACTTATATTGAAATGCGAAAGTTAAAAATTTAAATCATCTGGCTTAATTTCAAAAGGCCGTCAAATCGGTGATTTTCTGTCAATTATGCTCACCTCGTATTTTGGTCGATTTTTGACACGATTCGACTAAGGATCGCTTGCTCTAGTACGGTTGAGAGGGATAGATCCACGACTTCAAAGAATCCACGGGAAGAGATGCTAAGGCGTGGGAGTAATCCCGAAAATCCTTAGGCCCAAATCCGACTATGAACTTTTGAAACGAGGGGGTGGCTGCGTTTGCTTGAGGGATTCGAGAACAGAGATGTTAGAGCGTGGGAGATGAATCCCGAAAACCTCTAAGCTCTTTGTTGCGAGAAGAATCGAACAAGTAAACGGATCGAAGGTTGCGTCGAGAAGATGCGGAATTAATCTCGATAAACCGAAAAGATTTCAATGACTAACCATCAAGAAATCGAGAGAGAAAAGAGATGAATCTCTGAAATAAACTTTTATAAAAATGACTGTATGTTTTCGCAAATGAGGGAGAGAAGAAGATAAAGAAAAATTCAAAGAGAAAGTCAAAGAGTCATTCTCGAAACAAGGAGAAGACCCATCGAAAATTACAAAGAAAATAAATGAAGTTTGAACAACCATTGGAATTCCGCCAGAAATTCCTGCGGAGAATTTCCCCCGGGAAAGTCCCTCGAAAAGTCCCTCGGGAATAAATTCCTCGGAATTTCCCTCGGAAAATTCCCCCGCGGAACTCTCAAGAAGTCGGACCGTTTAGCGGTGTAATCTGGTTGCCTCGTTAAAACCTCTATACGGAAAACCCATATGGGACAAAACCGTATACAGGAAAAAGAGTACAAACGTCTTACACAAACGGCCAAACCTCATAGAGAGTTCGAAGACAATGAGGTGAGGACGGGTTGTGTACGTTGATCCTCCTCGTTCCTTGCATCCGTGAGTAAGTTCCGAACCGCTCCCGCAAGTTGCCGTGCCTTAGACCGTGTGATTGGTCCCTCGGGAATGACCATCGCGTCTTCTTGAACCTCCGTCGAAGCCGTCACGTCCATGATCATATCATCCCCCTCCTCTTGAAAAGGATTTGCCCTCAAATCGATTTCATCTGCAACATAAAGAATAATATCAGCAACATTAAAACTTGAACTTATCGAATACTTACCTTGGAGATCGAGTTTGTAGGAATTTTCGTTGATTCTTTCCACCACCGTGAACGGTCCATCGACTCTCGGCAAGAGCTTCGACTTTCTTTCCTCCGGGAACCGTTCTTTCCTTAGATAAATCCAAACCAAATCGCCGGGTTCAAAGACCTTCTTGTTTCGCCCCTTGTTTGCATGTTTGCGGTATTGCTCCGTCTTTCGTTCGATGTTTGCTTTCGCCTTCTCGTGCATCTGTTTAACCATCTCGGCCCGTTTCTTACCATCCATACTCACATGTTCACTCAAAGGTAAAGGAGTTAAATCGAAAGGAGTAAGTGGATTAAAACCATAAACGAGTTCAAAAGGTGAAAACAAAGTCGTAGAATGTTGTGCATGATTATAAGCGAATTCTACATGAGGCAAACAATCTTCCCACGATCTAAGATTCTTTTTAATAACAGTCCGCAAGAGAGCTCCTAAGGTCCTATTAACCACCTCGGTTTGACCGTCCGTTTGCGGATGACACGTAGTAAGAAACAAAGCTTCGTTCCTAACTTAGCCCAAAGAGTTTTCCAAAAATAGCTAAAAAACTTTGTATCTTTGTCCGACACTATAGTCCTAGGCATCCCATGCATGCGAATAACTTCCCTAAAGAATAAATCGGCTATGTTCGATGCATCATCAGTTTTATGGCAAGGAATAAAATGCGCCATCTTAGAAAACCTATCGACTACCACAAAAATCGAATCATTACCTTTCCTAGACTTAGGCAATCCTAACACAAAATCCATAGAGATATCGGTCCAAGGAGCACTAGGAATAGGTAGAGGAGTATACAAACCTTGGTTTTGACGTTTAGATTTTGCACACTTGCAAGTCGTGCACCGGTTGCAAACACGTTCCACATCGCGTTTCATATGCGGCCAAAAGAAATGATCTTGCACGATATGAAGTGTTTTGGCAACGCCAAAATGTCCCATAAGTCCACCGCCATGAGCTTCCCTAATAAGCAAATCTCGCAAAGAAGAGTTAGGTATACAAAGACGGTTCTCGTAAAACAAGAAACCATCGCTTTGATAATATTTTCCGAAAGCGAATTTAGAACAAGATGAGAAAACTTCCTGGAAGTCGGAATCGGTTGCATATGAATCCTTGATCATCTCGAACCCAAGTATTTTTGCATCAAGTGTCGAGATAAGAGTGTACCTCCGAGACAACGCATCGGCAACAACGTTTTCCTTACCTTGCTTGTACTGAATTACGTACGGAAACGTCTCGATGAATTCTACCCAACGTGCGTGCCTCTTATTCAACTTTTGCTGGCTCTTCAAGTGCTTGAGAGATTGGTGATCGGTATGAATAATGAACTCCTTCGGCCATAAGTAATGCTGCCACGTTTGGAGAGCTCGGACCAAGGCATAAAGTTCCTTGTCGTAAGTCGGATAATTGAGTGTTGCTCCTCCAAGTTTCTCGCTGAAGAAAGCCACGGGTTTCTTCTCTTGCATAAGTACAGCACCTATACCAATACCAGAAGCGTCACATTCAATCTCGAAATCTTTCATAAAATCGGGTAAAACGAGTAAAGGAGCGTGAGTGAGTTTATTTTTCAGCAATTGGAACGCATCCTCTTGAGCTTGTTCCCATCGAAATCCCACGTCCTTCTTGATAACCTCGGTAAGTGGTGCGGCAATCGTGCTGAAGTCACGAACGAATCGTCGATAAAATCCCGCCAAACCGTGAAAACTCCGGACCTCGCTAACGGTCTTTGGGCTCGGCCAATCGCGGAGCGCCTTTATCTTGTTCTCGTCAACCTGTATGCCCTGAGAACTAACCACAAAACCTAAAAAGACAACGTTATCTGAACAAAAAGAACATTTCTTTAAATTGCCAAACAACCGTTCCTTCCTAAGCACATCTAACACCAATCGCAAGTGTTCTACATGTTCGTCTAGGTTCTTACTATAAATCAGAATATCGTCAAAGTAGACAACTACAAAGGCGCCTATATACGACCTAAGAACATGGTTCATCAAACGCATAAATGTGCTAGGAGCATTCGTCAAACCAAATGGCATTACTAACCACTCATATAGACCGTGTTTGGTTTTAAAAGCGGTTTTCCACTTATCACCTTCCTTCATCCGGATTTGGTGATAACCACTCTTAAGATCAATCTTAGTAAACACACTAGATCCATACAACTCATCTAACATATCGTCTAACCTTGGGATCGGATGACGATACTTTACCGTTATGTTGTTTATCGCGCGGCAATCGACACACATCCGCCAAGTACCGTCTTTCTTCGGCACAAGTAGTACGAGTACATCACATGGGCTCATACTTTCCCGTATATGTCCTTTAGACATCAGCTCATCTACTTGGCATTGCAATTCTTTAGTTTCCACGGGATTTGTTCGATACGCCGGCCGGTTCGATAGAGTAGCGCCGGGGACAAAGTCGATTTGATGCTCGATTCCGCGGAGTGGTGGCAAACCACTTGGTCCATCATCCGGGAACACGTCAGCATACCCCTGCAAAAGAGATGAAACGCTGCTCGGAATATCCGGCTCGGGATTAGTCATACTCGAAAGAGCATCCCTAAAAACTAATAACACACAAGATTGCCGAGAAACGAGAGCATGTTTTAGTTCACTCGGTTTGATATACAATGATTCATTCACAAGTGTTCTCTCACATGACTTAGTACCTATACTCTCGGTTTTATCAGAATGAGAAGACGAGGGATCACTTACCTTGCTTTTGCCGTGACTCTTATCGAGTTTAAGTTGATCGAGATATACCTCGTGTGGCGATAATGGAGCAAGAGTAATTTTTCGGCCGTGATGTTCAAAGGAATGCTTGTTCGTAAATCCATCGTGAACGGCTCTACGGTCATATTGCCACGGTCTTCCAAGTAGGATGTGACCAGCTTCCATAGGTAGAACATCGCACACTATTTCGTCCTCGTAGCGGCCGATTGTCAAAGGAACCGAAACTTGTCGGGTAACTTTGAGCTGTCTTTGATTATTCAACCATCGAAGGTTGTAAGGCCGTGGATGCTTCCTGGTCTCCATACCTAGCTTATCCACCAATGTAGTGCTAGCAACGTTAGTACAACTTCCACCGTCGATAATTAGACTACATACCTTGCTTTTAACCATGCATCGGGTATGGAAGAGGTTTTCCCGTTGTTCGTTTTCAATGACCGGTTCCTGGGCAAGAAGAACACGTCTCGCCACTAAGAGTTCCCCGTCAACCGCATGCTCTTCATAATCGTCAAAGATTGGAGCGGTTTCCGTCTCTTCTTCATCGTCGGTCATGATTTCACCGTTTTCTAGCAACATCATTGCGCGTGCGTTTGGACACTTGTTTGCGTAATGTCCTTTGCCCCTGCATTTAAAACACTCAATGTCACGATTACGCATAGGATTCTAATCACCCTTACCTTTGTAGTCGTAGCCGGAAGTTTGCGGTTTGAAATCCGCCTTAGGCTTAGAATCGGTCCGTGGTGGATAATTCGGTTTGTCTCCTTTGGTGAAGCTCGGTTTTGAGCTTGAGGCGTAAGGTTACCGTGACACGCCTTTTCTCTTAAGTTGCTGTTCCACTAGGACAGCCTTATGCAACATTTCCTCCAAAGTCGCATACGTTTGCATTTCCATTCGGTCTTGTAACTCGCGGTTCATGCCGGCTAAGAACCGTGCCATTGTGGCATCAATCGGCTCATCCACGTCAGCCTTTAGCATGAGCTTTTCCATCTCCTGGAAATAGTCCTCCACGTTTTTACCTCCTTGACCTAAACGCCTTAACCGTTGGTGAAGTTTCCGGTGGTAGTGTAGCGGTACGAACCGTCTTCGCATAAGCGCGATCATTTCCGTCCATGTCTCCACGGGATTCTCACCGTTGCGTCTCCTGTTTGTCACAATTTGATCCCACCAGTCAATAGCATATTCATGAAACTCAGTAGCAGCTAACCTGACTTTCTTATAAGGGGAAAAGTTTTGGCAATCGAAAACTAGTTCGATTTTCTTCTCCCATTCGAGGAAGGCGTCCGGATCGTTTTTGCCGTAGAACGGGGGAATGCGAAGTTTCATTCCGCCAAGATCATCGTTGTTACGCCTTTGAGGTCGTTGCTGCCGGTTGTGGTTTCCCTCGGATGAATCTCCTCGGTCATAAAACGGGTTGTCCTCCGATTCGTATTGTCGCGGCCGATTTCTCCTCGGTCTCGCCGGTGCGTGACAACTTTCTCGTCCCACACTCTGTTCTGATCTGAGATCCTCGGCTCTATTGTCCCTCGGTTCAGCACCTTGATTCCTTTCGTTTTGTCCCGGCGTACGAACCGCTAGAGTGCCATTTGATCTCGCATCTCGCGGAGAACTTGTGCCATATCATCGACCTTTTGATTAACGCCATCAACCTTTTGATTCATCACAGCCTCTCGTTCTCTCCTAGAACGTGATGAAGCTGATTCACTTTCTTCCGACATATTGTACCTCGCACAGAATTAAACAACAACACGTGAGTGTATGCAAAAATCCAGATTTTTCTCAAGTAATCACAAAAAACAGGTGTTTTCCGAAAAACTCAAAACGAAATTCTTTTTTTTTTTTTTTTGAATTTTAAAAATTACGACAATTAAGAAAAGACAAAGATCTACTTAGATATATATTTTTTTGATAAGTTTTTGAATTTATAAAAATCGAAACATACAGAAAAACGAAAAATTTTAAACCCAGAAATTGCAAGAAGATGAACAGTTCGAATTGGATAAATCTCACCGATTTTGGAGCAAGTGGCTCTGATACCACTTGACACGATTCAACTAAGGATCGCTTGCTCTAGTACAGTTGAGAGGGATAGATCCACGACTTCAAAGAATCCACGGGAAGAGATGCTAAGGCGTGGGAGTAATCCCAAAAATCCTTAGGCCCAAAACCGACTATGAACTTTTGAAACGAGGGGGTGGCTGCGTTTGCTTGAGGGATTCGAGAACAGAGATGTTAGAGCGTGGGAGATGAATCCCAAAAATCTCTAAGCCCTTTGTTGCGAGATGAATCGAACAAGTAAACGGATCGAAGGTTGCGTCGAGAAGATGCGGAATTAATCTCGATAAACTGAAAAGATTTCAATGACTAACCATCAAGAAATCGAGAGAGAAAAGAGATGAATCTCTGAAATAAACTTTTATAAAAATGATTGTATGTTTTCGCAAATGAGGGAGAGAAGAAGATAAAGAAAAATTCAAAGAGAAAGTCAAAGAGTCATTCTCGAAACAAGGAGAAGACCCATCGAAAATTACAAAGAAAATAAATGAAGTTTGAACAACCATTGGAATTCCGCCAGAAATTCCTGCGGAGAATTTCCCCCGGGAAAGTCCCTCGAAAAGTCCCTCGGGAATAAATCCCTCGGAATTTCCGTCGGAAAATTCCCCCGCGGAACTCTCAAGAAATCGGACCGTTTAGCGGTGTAATCCGGTTGCCTCGTTAAAACCTCTATACGGAAAACCCATTTGGGACAAAACCGTATACAGGAAAAAGAGTACAAACGTCTTACACAAACGGCCAAACCTCATAGAGAGTTCGAAGACAATGAGGTGAGGACGGGTTGTGTACGTTGATCCTCCTCGTTCCTTGCATCCGTGAGTAAGTTCCGAACCGCTCCCGCAAGTTGCCGTGCCTTAGACCGTGTGATTGGTCCCTCGGGAATGACCATCGCGTCTTCTTGAACCTCCGTCGAAGCCATCACGACCATGATCATATCAATTTTTCTAATCATCAATGGTTTTATAAGAATTGAAATGCATTTAATATGTGAACCATAATGTATGTAATCAAAAGTGGTGGAACCAAAGGATAATGGCATAATGCTAATATATGGTGAAGAAGAAGAAGTGGGTAACACCATCGAAAGCAATTAAATGGTCAAAATCATTAACATTTTCTCTTTTTAAAAAAAAAAATAATTATATTTCTTACTATGAAGTGGTTTTCACTTTTTGGGGGTATTTCCATGTGAAAATAATTATTTTCATGGATGCTATATCGATTGATTTTCTTTTACAGTCATTAATGTGTCTCACAAACCAATGATAACTGATACTAATATGAAAAAACCTTAAAAACAGAAACTCATATTTTGCAAATTCTTTCTCAGAATATAAGCCATACCCAATTTTAAATATCTTGTAAATATGCATAAATATCTCATAGTAAAACTCACATCAATATTGTTGAATAAAAAAAAAAAAAAAAATATTACCAAAAAAAATTGTCTGATGTCAAAATGGTAATATATTGTCTAATATTTTATTACCAAAAAAAAAAAATATATTGTTGAATAAAACAAAATGGTCGAAAGAAAACAAAGATCGAAATTGTCTGATGTCACATGTGTTACAGGAATTCTAAATGGTATCCAACATTTTTGTTGTCATGTTTCAATAAGTGCACGGAATAGATTGAAGTATAAACTTATAACATTTACAATGAAGTAAACCAATAGGGAACGATGGAGTGAATCCTAGAAAAGAGTCTTTTTTTCGAAAACTTAACGAAGAAAAAAACTTAATAAAATGGTGCTTTTGATGTCAGAAAATAAAATAAAGTGAACCAAAATTTTATCAACTAAAAAAATTAATTAAATAATGTCCACATTTGATTCTAATAAAACACATTGGAATTTCAAAATTAAGAAACTAAAAAAGGGGTAAAATAAAGAAAATTAAAAGAGAAAGCTTTATGACACTTTTCTTCTCTATAAATAGTAAGGGACTCTACATAGATATAGATAATCAGAATCAGAACAACCACACAACACAAACACAGCCACAGAGAATCAAAGAATAAGAAAAATGGTGAAGTTGATGATGCCTTCTGTTTTCGCTCTCGCCGCAGCGCTTCTCCTGTTGACGGTGGCTAAAATCCCGGTGGCGGAAGGAGTGACGTGTTCACCGACGGAGCTGGCTCCATGTGCGGCGGCGATTTTGTCATCTTCGCCGCCGTCTGCGTCTTGCTGCGCGAAGCTGAGAGAGCAGAGGCCATGCCTTTGTGGGTACATGAGGAACCCTAGCCTCCGCCAATAC
The DNA here is from genome assembly GCA_002933935.1 of Eutrema yunnanense. Taxonomy (NCBI): domain Eukaryota; kingdom Viridiplantae; phylum Streptophyta; class Magnoliopsida; order Brassicales; family Brassicaceae; genus Eutrema; species Eutrema yunnanense. The sequence goes on from PKML01043782.1 coordinate 155,214, forward strand.
GTTAGCTCTCCAAACGCTAAGAAAGTCTCCAACAGTTGCAAGATTGCTTCCCCAAACTGTTAATCAATAATCATGATTAATTAGTGACAAGTTTCGCTGATTATGAGTGGTTAATTACTAGCTAAAGTGTGTATATTACTGTTTAGAATAATACTGGGTGATGATAATAATAAGCATCATCATGCTTTAATGTTATGTTATGTGTGTTTGTATATTACAATATATATATATATATATATATATATAAAATAAGGTTTTCTCATTTCTCATGAAGATACATCATCATCCACATATATGCCACATCATTTTGATATTTAATTCTCGTAATTTAATTAGTTAAATTTTTGATATACATATTAACTATACATTTTATTAAATTATGCAAGAAATTTGAAAGGTTATTTTCATATTTATATCATGAAATTTTTTAAAAATCAACAAAATTTATTGAAAGAATAAAATATTTAAAATTTTACTATACAAAATTTAAAAAAAAAATCTATTAGTTTAAAATTTTAGTTCTACTAATACATTACACACTTTATTATAGTTTTTTTTTGAGTAATATGGGGAATCCGGGGCTTGCTACACACCCGACTAATCCCTATAGGCCAGAGGAAATCATGTTAAATCCACTGTGGCCAAAGTGACTCGAATCCAGCTGGGGGAAGTCCACATAGACATTCCTTCACTTTATTATAGTTACAAGGTTAAAGTTGTATATCGAAAAGATGTTTAGTGAATGGATATTATTTGATCCAAACTAATAGTATACAATATTAATTTAACATATCACAAATATATAGAGATTAAAAACAACATAATATTTAATAAATAAAAAGTAAACTCATTATCGTTTAATAATGCATATTATAGTAATTTTGTTAAATAAATTATATATAAGAAAATCGATTTTTCAAAACAATAAGTACATAATTTAAAATAATAACAATTAAAAGTTCAATTTAGATATTTGGATAACATGATTTATTTGGTCATTAAATATAGATAAGATATGAATGTTCCACACAAACATGATTATTTGTAAATAATATAGAAGTAATTGACCGTAGATATTGAAGTGATTGACTATCACTTACATTTTTATTTTTAAAGCAAGTGAAAATAAGAGAAACAATTAGTTAAGTTTCAAATAAAATATTAGACTTAGCAATGGTTTGTTTTACTAAAAATGAATAAAAAAGTTCTCATAAATAAATTAAACTATTATAAAACTTTAAAATAAAAAAAAAACTCGTCAGTCACACACTTTTTCTTATATAAAGTTCAATCTCACGAGGCTTACCCCTTATCAATAGCCTTATGTGTTGGCTAAATTTTTATTATTGATGTAATTAAATTTATTTTTTTATCAAAATACATAATCTAACACATTGTTTTGAATATGCAAATTTTAAAACAGTTAAATCTGAATTTGTGTGACATGCAATCTATGAATAGATTTAAAATCAACAAAAGTTGATCAATTGTTAATTCTATTATTGCTGTAATGGGCTTACCCATTATCAATAACATTATATGTTGGCTAAATTTCTATTTTTCTATCCAGTTATATATAGAAATCGTTTTCAAACAAATAAAAGAAAAATAGACTTAGGAATCACAAACATATTGCACACATAAATAAGATTAAAATCATACCCAAAAATAATAACTTCACATGAAAAAAAAAATTTAATATGCAACTTTAAAATGTAAATATCTTCTTTTTAAAAAATCCAACTAATTGCATAAAATTGATCACCAAAGAAAAACAGGTAAAAATGCGTATCATCCAATAAATAAACACATAGATAATCATAAATTAAATAAAAAACAAATACACAGATCTTAAGTTGATAGAGATAATTAAATTAACTACGAGACCAAATAAAATAAAATATTATTAGATTAAAAAATTGTTTACCATGTCCGCGCGGATCACACCCTTTGTGATAGAAATTGAAAGTGAAATATCACCGGCGGTGAGGGAAGATATCAGAGAAGACGAGGGTTTTAGAGGAGTGGGTAATGTTTTTTTACAGGATAATCCAATTCACCATAACTCTCTCTCTCTCTCTCTCTCTCTCTCTCTCTCTCTCTCTCCCTTTCTCTCTCCCTCTCTCTCC
>PKML01043782.1:159289-213423 GCA_002933935.1 Eutrema yunnanense
TTAATTATAATTTATATTTAGATATAATCATATTTATTAGATATACATAAATTGTTATGAAAATATACTCCTATATTTATCATTAGCATACTCAAACTCTATATATATACATCACCATACACACCACATTAAATTATATAATTTAATAATGTTCATACGATCTGCTATGTTATCATAAGTTTTAGCGTCAACACTGTCTAAAATAAATTATATAATTTAATAATATTTTATTCTATTAACGTCAGTGAATTAACCATTTCAAAAGACCACTCATATAATAAACATTTAACTAGTTTTTATATCATCATGTTCTTTTGAAGTGATGACCATTTTTTATATCATGTTTTTTTGCTAAACCACTTCAAAAAATCCAATGGTGATGGGGGATTGAATTTTAAAAATATCCATTTTTAAAAGTTTAAAATATCCAAGTAAAATCAGAAAGCTCACATTTTTTTTAAAAAAGGCAACAAAAAAGGAAATTTTGTAAAAGTATTTAAAATTTTATGTACTTTAAATACTAACTCATATTTTTTAAAGTTAAAATTAACATTTTCAAATTAAAAATTAACAAATACTCTAAATAAACATACCCTTAATGGTGTTAATGGCAGCTACAAGAAAAACTTTGACGTCAACTTTCTTATCTTCATTCTTCTTGTCTAAAAGACCAGAAAACTAAAAACATATGCAATATAAGATGTTATTTTATGGATACAGTTATCGAAAAAGCAACAGATTTTGGTTTATCTCGTTAAACCCCTGGGTTACCGATAACGTAGAGATCTTGAAGGTCACGGGTTTGATTCACGTTGGAAGGGGTGAAGAGTTAAATGATACGTATCTCTATAAATCTCTATTTTTAACCAAAAAGTTTTAGATTTTACGGTCTATTGTATTTTTTGTTTTTAACAAGACCAGAACATGTTTATTATTTATGAAAAATCAAACACTTGTTGCCTGTGTCAATTGACAGTGTGACCTCAAAAGCAAAGCGATACAGACAAATGTTTGAAATGAATCCAAGAACTAATCCAATGTAAGAGAGAGATATAGAGAGTTGGGTGAGTTGAAATGTACATGGAAAAGAAAATGGTTTATTTGAGAACCGTTTATGTTATCTTCTATGTAGCCAATGAAAATGTGTATTCAGAAATTGTCTTCTTTGTCTCTTCTTCATCTTATCAGTAATCTTCCTCTTCCTCTTTTTACCTGAAAACAAACAGATAGTTTAAAATGATAGAGAAAAAAAAAAAATTGTACCTGCAGCTGGAAGATCATCATCATCCTCATCACTTGTATTCTCATCAGCATGAATACCATTCGAAACAGCAACTGCGGTAGCGTTATTCCCATTGGCAACAACTCCCTGAGGATCTGACCAGATCCGTCTTTGATAATATTGACGACTTTAAACAAATATGAAATATGGACTTTTTTATTTATATTATAAAAATATAGCAAATTTTTAAAATTAAATGTACTAAATGATTATACGGTCGTATTCATACACGTTTTTAGTATCACTATTCATTCGTGCAAGTTTTGATCATGACGTTTTGGACATATTTTTATTCCAAGATTAATTTCAAGCATGTAATTTACATCATCTCCCTGGCCATTATCATCATATCCATTGTCATGACCGTGATTCGAGGGGTCATCCCCACCATCATCCCCGGGGTCATCATCTGAATCTTCCTCAATCAGAGGGTGAGTATCTCCTGGGAACCATGTGACAAACGTATTCTGTACCGAACCACGATTGTACTCAAGTGAATTAGTAGACCATGCGTTAATAAGAGAGAGAAGGTGGTTGAGCCTTGATGTGGATAGCTTGAACTGCATATCTATGTACTGTCCGGGAGGTAGGTCATTGAAGTTATCCATTGCTAATTTCAGATTCGAATCTGCCACACGCGAAATATGATCCACAAAACTGTTTTTTCTGCAAAAACTATTTGTACAAATGAAAACATAACCCTTGTTATATAAGATCGAATTACAAGATCTAAACAGCAAGCAGTGAGGCTCAAGAAATGCATCAATGTGACAGAGAAAAAAAAACCAGAAATGACAGCGAAAGGAAATACATTTTAGAATCAGTTGCTTCTACTCTTCGACGAAGCAACTCGAGAAAGATACGTTTGCGGAATTGATCAAGATTCTCCCGAGAATAAGACTAAATCGAACAAGAATCTCTCTTTGTTCTCTCTCTCGAATGCGTAAACGAAGATAAACAAGACACAAGATTTGTTTACCTAAGTTCACCTCCGAGATGGATTTATTTGCTATAACATTGCCTGAAAGAAGCCAGTGATTCTCTCGTCGGAATAGGAACGTCTCGTCAGAGCAAAGCGGAACAGAGAATCGACCCGTCGGTTTCGGCGAGGAGAGCGGGATTATGAGTAATAGGGGGTTTTCTTGCTAATTACTTCAACAGTTAGAACGGAATTGTGAAATAAACCCTTCAAAAAATTAATTAGCAAACTAACCTATCTTCAAAAGATGATTTCAAAATTGTCCTAAAATGTGAAATATTTTAAAAGTAACCTTTTGACCTCATTATGCTTTCCCAAAAATTAGTCATATCATAAAAGTATGATTAATATTATATTATTAAACATCAATGAATATTTTGCAATATCCGATTTTTAAATGAAAATATGGATCATAAACTTTTTGAATATAAAGTATAGGTCTTTTGTAAAACATTTAAGCCATCATGATGTAGTAGACTTTGTTTAAAATTAATATGTTTGTGTGTCAAAATCAAATAATATAAAAGGTAATTGAAAAAAGCTTTATACAAACTACAATGTAGTATAAATATTTTTTTTTATTTCATCCTTACAAAATTTTTCAAATATTCTACAAATTATTTTAATATGCAATTGATTTTAAAATTTTAAAAAGTGTTTTACACACTAAAAAGTAGAATAATATAAACTTTTTTAAAAATTGTGAATCAAACATAACTGGGCTTATTGCAAGTAGAGAAACTATATTGTTGTAAATAAAAATAAAACCAATTTTCTCTATTACAATGTAGATATGAAATTGTAAACTATACTATTATATGTAGTAACGCAATTTCTACAACATGGACAAACTGATAATTTGTATAGAAATTACATACACAAATCGATAAATATAATACAATGATGATACATATACATGAATTAGGAATGTGATTTGCAAAGTCGAGACGAATCTCTTTATTTAATTTTGTAAACGCATGTAGTGTGACGGTTACATGGCGTTCTGAATCCCAGGATACAACTGCAACTATTTTGTCTTGCACAACCCAATAACAAAATATAACGAACGCTTTTTCTGTGTTGTACTCTCGTAGAAAAAAAAAATAGAGGGAAGGTGTAGAAAGTGAAAATATTGTTATTTTCATTTCATATAAGAATGAGAGAGACCATTTTTTGTTGGTCTAAAAATTGAGAGAATAATGCTCAATTAATCTACCATTAATCTGAGTCATTATGGAGATGAGTGGTTGCAGAATTTTCAATTAATCACTGCAAAATATTATTCGGGCTAACCCGCAAAAATTTATAATTCTGAAAACATAACTCTAATATGCACCGTTAAATGACTCTACTTTTTGTAGTTAGTCTACGAACTTTTTTAAAAATATAGTTTTATTGTATCTAACTTTTTATAAAATTAGTAAAATATTATCAACTTTTGTTTTGATATATATTCAAATAAAATATAATAAATTATAGTGAAACATATAGCAAGATTTTGAATATATTGTTTTCTTTGAATATATATGAATTGATTATTATTTTAAAATATATTGTATTAAGCGGAGCTGCTTGGATTGCTAGAGATACCATCGGTAACGTCATGTTTCACGCCCGCGAAGCCTTCACGAGAGCTCTGAATCGTGTGATTGCAGAATTAAGAGGCGTCATCTGGGCTCTTCAAAGCATCAGTGATCTCAGAATAAAAAAGGTGATGATCGCTTTAGATTGTAGGGATGCTTTTGAGGCGATAGCAAAACCGGAAGAGTGGCCTAGATACCATACTCTAACGAAGCTAATAGGGGATCTCGGACAGAATTTTGATAGGTGCATTTTTGACCTCGAAACGACGAGATCGAACCACATAGCTCGTGAAATTTCAAAAAGTGTCACCAAAGACGGAAGATTTCAATCCTACCTCTCTATAGATGGACCTGCTTGGTTACATGATCGCTTCCAACAAGATGCGAGATTAAGTTAGAATCTCATTCCCAGCAAGTCCGTTATTGCATCTTTGAGTTCTTAGTGTTAGGCTATGGTGTTCTTTGGTCTAGTGTTTTCTTGGTCCCTGTTTTGGTGTTTGCTCCATTTGGAGTATTTAAAAAAAAAAATAGGCTCCGTTATTACATTCTTTGATTTCATATTTTATCTATCGTGATGATTAAAAAAAAATATAATATTTAAAATGATTAAGAAATTAAATAATAAATAACATCTTTAATGCAAAATATATAATTTTTATATCTAATCAATAATGTTAAAAGATTTTTATATCATTTCCTATTTCAATTATTTTTTGTTATTTGTAATGGCATTTCATGTAATAATTTACAAAACAAAGTTTATTTTTAAAAATACCTTTTTAAATAATATTATAGAGATATGTTTATATTTGTGTTCAAGATCCCATTAAGTGTCATAGAAACAAAAATATTTTTTTTTGCAAGGGTACATCTCACTTATCACCAGCATTATCTCATAGTTAAATCCTTTGTTTAGTTTCATTACATTAAAAGCTTACCAAAAATCGCACAACGTTACAAGAATTCAACATTATATTATATATAAGAAAAAGAAAAAAAACAATAATTCAGAGAATAAATACGAAAAAACTTTGAACTGCTCGAAGCTCGACAAAAGACAGAGACCGAGAGAAGAAGAAGAAGAAGAAGAAAAATCGAAGCTTTAAAAAAGAAGAAGAAGCAAAGTTCTTCAATGGAGCCTCCTCCTCCTGATAGATCCAAACGCCTCCATAACTTCACCTTACCTTATCTCCGTTGGGGTCAACAGAGATTCCTCAGATGCGTCAATCTTCCATCGCATTCACATCACCCATCTCCTCATTTTCCCGATCACGCATCCAACAGATCCGTCTCCGTCGCCGGAGTTTCGAACGAGAAGCTCCGAGCCGTGGCGGCTGCTCGGCCGTGGAATCTGAGGACGAGAAGAGCTGCGTGTAGTGAACCCGGAGAAGAATCGCCGGAGAAGATCGTCGGAAGTGAAGAAATTGAAATGTTTCCGGACGAGAAACTGAAATTCTCCGTTTCGTTGTTGAAAGAAGAAATCGAAGATGATTTCTCCACCATGATTGGGAAAAGACCTCCGAGGAGACCAAAGAAGAGACCAAAGATTGTTCAGAAGAAATTGAATGTAAGCAAAGCTTCGTCGGAATTTTTTGCTCTGAGAAAATCAAATCAAATCAAATCAAATCGATGCTTACTAATAATTTTCTGGAAATTTTGCTTGCAGACCATTTTTCCTGGGTTGTGGTTGTCAGAAGAAGTAACAACAGATTCATATAATGTCCCTCAAGCTCTGGAAACGTGAAAAAGGTGTTTACTTTCTTTGCAAAAAAACAAAAAATGTATCAACTTTGTTTCTCTCTTCATTTCATTGTAAACAAAGGTAAAATGTAGCTGTGTTTCTGTAAACTTTTCTTTCATTTTTTGCATCCAGAAAGAAAATAAAAAAGGTTTCTTGAATCTTGTCCATATTCTCTATTGTTTCCATTGTGGGTGTCTTAACATTGAACCTTTGTGTTCTTGAGTATGTTTTATGGCTTGGTGCCTCCATTTCAAGAATGTCTGTTGAGGGCTGGACAAGCTTCACATGTCTGAGGTTAAGGTGGTTTCTTTCTCTCTGGTCATTTGAGTAATTGCTTCTTATTCTTGGACTTGCATCTTTGTGGTTTCCTGATGCATATTCATATGTGTTATTTTGGCCAGAGGTTTGAAACAATATCTAAATCTGCTTACCAAATATTTTTGCTATCATATGTTGTTTGATGACTTCACAGGTTTCAGACAAGAATCCACACCTAAGGTTAGACAATCCAGATTCATAGATGCCTGAACCAACACCATCAACAAAGCCTCGCAATTTCGTAGAACTTATCAGACTTCTTTGAGGTTAACGGTAACATACTTATTCAAACCGTGTGAAAATACATTTTAGTAATTGCTTTCTCTAGATAGTAATGAGTGGCTCACCACAATCTTTAGACAGATTACGCCTTCCATTATTTTATTCGAAACTTCAACTTCTTCTCACCAACTTATGACTTTTATTCGTAACTTCAACTTCCATTGTTCCAAAGCAAAGTTTGACATTGAAGGAGATCATTTTCACTCACTTGACTTTTTCTGTTTTTTTTCTCCAAATTATGATCTGCACGGAGTCAAGTCACCAGCGGATTTCGTTCTCGAGTGATCTTGGCCAATCCGATATAGCACAAACACCCGTAATAGAATCATCAGGCCTTATCCGAAGAGACGAAACTCTTCTAGATTCATCAAACTCTTTCGAGTTCCATATCTCAAACAACTTTGATCCTGGAGACTCCTCACCAGCCGATGAGATCTTTGAGGACGGTATGATCCTTCCTTTCCATGTAACCGCAGCTTCGACCGCTCCAAAACGTCTCTACAAGTACGAACTCCCTCCCATTACCTCCTCTCTTTCTCCATCTCCTCTCCCGCCACAGCCGTTACCCACAAAACACAGCGAGAAGGAAACCAGCGGTAGAGCGAGCGGTGCAAACTCGGACTCAGAAGCAGAGAAGTCATCAAAGTCTTTCTGGAGTTTCAAGAGAAGCTCGAGCCTCAACTGCGACATAAAGAAGAGTCTGATCTGTTCGTTTCCTCGGCTCGCGAGAAGCAACTCAACAGGTTCGGTTACTAATTCTAAGAGAGCAATGCTGAGAGATGTTAACAACCATAGGCCCTCTTCTTCTACTACTTCTTCCTCTATCTGTTGCAATGCGTATCAGTTTAGGCCACAAAAGCACGCAGGAAAGAAAGGTGAAGGAGGAGGAAGCTTTTCGGTCATTCCAGTCCTTAATGGTCCATCTACGTTTGGGTTGGGATCGATTTTACGCCATTCGAAAGATAAGACGCAGAAGAAGAAGAACAAGATGTAGATGGTCACATGATGAAGAGAGATTCTGAGTCCATAAATACTTTTGATTGTGTCTACAAATTGTTGGCTGTTTTTGCTTTAGTACACACATGTTTTTAGTGTTACAACCAAACTTTTTTAGGTTGCTTTCAATATTTCGAATCGGACACAACCTCAACGACAGATCAAAGCAAATCAGACGAAAGTGGTCATAACTATCTTATAGAAGCTATCGTTAACCTATGAAATACTCAAATCAATTACCAAGTGTTGTTGACATAAAACTTTCAACTAAGAGAGAAGTAAGATGTGGGTAACACCAATCTCATACAAATTTTAAAGCTGATTTGAACAAGATAGAAATGAATTAATGAAATAAGGTGTGACCAACATTAAACCTCTGATTCAATAAAAAAACACAAATCGAAAAGCCAAGTCTAACTTGACCAATTCACTTTTTTTTTGTTTTTTCATCAAAAAGGAATTTTATTAATATGATCTGATAAAATCAGTATACAAAATTTGGTTTAACCATGATGGTGGATAATTACATCCTGTGAAAAATATGGAATTTGGAGGACTCTTTTTTGCTAACAAATGTGCTGCGACATTAGAACTTCTCTTAGCATGAGAAAAGGAGAGACAATTAAATCTAGTGCTCCAATATTTGATATCGTCCATTAAATTTAGGATAGATGAATTTTCTTGTCCGCCATTTATCATATTAGTCAATACTTGACAGTCACCTTCAAAACATATTGATTTATAACCCATGCACCAAACGTTTTGTAAAGCCGTTAGTAATGCTTTCCCTTCAGCTTCAAGACTAGATATACTTTTTCCCAAATCAGCTGAACCCCAATATTTTGTGTTTCCTTGATGATCTCGTAAAATCCATCCACTTACACTTTTATTTGTATGAAGATCAAAAGCAGCATCATAATTGCATTTGTACCATCCCTTATTTGGCCTTGTCCATGAAATTGTATTCGGAGATTCTGTAGGAGGAATATTCCTTGTGTTTTTATTAGACATTGTTCCATCAATAGCGTTTATCCATTCTGTAACATCTGAGACTGCGTATTCAATATCACGCCATGGTTTAATTCTCTGCTTGTTGAATATAAGGTTATTCCGTGATTTCCAAATACGCCACATGATCCAAAAAGGCAGTAATTTTTGATGGTTTGTTAACTGTGTATTCTCTTGAATGTCCATTAGATTTCGGATATTCACTTCGACATCCTGAGAAGGATTAGAAAGAAAAGGAAACGGTAATTTCGAGAGACACCAAGTGGTAACCGAAAAGGGACATAAAAATAACATATGGTTAATTGTTTCCTCTTCTTGACAACAGCGCTGACATGTAACATCCATACGTATTCCTCTTGTTGTTAGTCGGGTGGCCGTACCTATTGCCTTTGTAAGAATACGCCATAGATAATGTTTTATTTTTGGCATTATAGGCAAAAAGACCAAACTTTTGATTTTAGGATTGGATCCCCATGAGGAGGGTCAATGGGCAGTGTGTCAGTTTCAACTACGGACCGTGAAAATTTATATCCTGAAGAAACCGTATAGATACCCGAATTAGTGTAATTCCATCGAACTCTGTCTTCTCCTAATCTTTTACTCAAATAAAGTGTTTTTGCTAATTCCTTTTCCTCCACCGAGAGCAAATCTGACAATATAACTTCATCCCAACTTCGAACTCCTTTTTCATTTTTAATCAAATCACCGACCATGATGTTATGATTCGTAGCCATCGTATTGTGATCAATAGCCGTCGCCGGTTTAGGTGGATTTGTTGGTAGCCAGTTGTCTTCAAAAATCCTTGTATTCTTCCCATCTCCAATTATAAACCGAGATCCCTTCTTCAGCAACTGAATTCCATTAAGTAATGATGACCAACCATACGAATGGTATGGTCGAGCTTTAGCATCAAATAAGTGGCAATCTTTAAAGTACCGAGCTTTGTATAACCGAGAGAAAAGGCAATTTGGATTCGTCAAAAGTCTCCAAGCTTGTTTAGCTAATAAAGCATCGTTAAAATCGGTCATATCTCTGAAACCAAGTCCCCCTTCTTGTTTCGAGTAATGGAGTCGCTTCCATGCTACCCATGGGATACTCTTATTTTGTGAATTTTTTTCCCACCAGAAACGCATGAATATACTTTCTATTTCAGAAATAACTTGGTTTGGCAATTTAAAACATGACATCGAATAAACCGGCATTGAAATTGCCACTGATTTTAATAAGATTTCTTTACCCGCTGGTGATAATAGTCTAGAACTCCAACTAGAAGTACGTTCTTTTACTCGGTTTATTATATTATTGAACATGTCTTTCTTTTTGCGTCCAAATTGCTCAGGTAAGCCAAGATACTTCCCTCCACCACCATTATTAGCTATTCCAAGAGTCTTTTTAAGACGTTCTTGTTTATCTCCAGGAATTCGTGAACCAAAAGTTATCATTGATTTCTCTTGGTTGATTTTCTGTCCAGAACATAATTCGTAAATCTCAAACACGTCTTTAATTGCTTCACAATTTTTCTGATTTGCAATGCAAAAAAATAGTGAGTCATCCGCAAAGAGCAGGTGTGTGATTGCTGGAACCCCATTACCAACTCTAATTCCATTTATTTTCTTTTTTCGAACTTTAACTTCCAATAGGTGACTCATGATATCAGCACATAGAATAAATAAGTACGGTGATAACGGATCTCCTTGTCGTAAACCCCGTTCAGGTATTATATATCCTTGTGGACTTCCGTTTATTAAAACCGAGAAAGAAACTGATCGCACAATGGCCATGATCCAATTAATCCAAATTGTAGAGAAACCAAAAGCTTTCAACGTTGCTTCGAGAAAGCGCCATTCAACTCTATCATATGCTTTGCTCATATCCGTCTTTATAGCCATATACGTTTGAGATACCCTCTTACGCGATTTTAAAGAATGCATTAGCTCATGAGCAATAAGCACATTGTCAGATATCAATCGTCCAGGAATAAAAGCCGCTTGTGAATCAGAGACAATCATGTCTAAAGATGATTTTAGGCGATTAACCAAAAGTTTCGAAATTATTTTGTATAGCACATTGCATAAAGCAATGGGACGATAGTCTGGAAGTGTGATTGGTTTTTTGATCTTAGGGATCATACAAATATTAGTATGATTAACACCATCTCTTAATTTAGATGTTTGGAAGAAAGCTTTAACTTCCTGAATGACATCATCTCCGACAATATCCCAGCATTCTTGATAAAATCTTGCTGTTAAGCCATCGGGTCCTGGAGCCTTATCCGCTCCGATATTACACATTGCTTCGTAAATCTCTTCGTTGGTGAAAGGTCGTGTGATTTTTTGATTAATTTCCGCTGTGACAGTTGGTGTGAAATCAGAGAAAATTGCAGGAATAAGAGTATTGTTATCACTGGTATAAATATTTTGAAAGTATTCTTCGGCATGTTTTCCAATGGCATAAGCTCCTCGATATGACGATCCATTGAGATCTTTAATCGAATGGATTATGTTTCGTGAAAAACGTGCTTTTGTACAAACCTGAAAGAATCTTGTATTTCTATCCCCTTCGAGTAACCAAGAAATTCTACTTTTCTGAAGCCAATAAGTTTCCTCATCTCTATATGCTTGAGCTAGTTCTTCTCTTAACCTTGGAATAGATTCCCGTGACCGACCAGATGATAGCATAGCAAATTCCAGTTCAAATTGTAACCTATCGATTCTGACCGCCGAATTCAATTTTGAATTTCTTCGACATTGACTCATTGCCTTTCGACATTCCCTTATACGATCGAGTATTGAAATTTTTTGTTGATAATTCAATGAATTCCATCCTTGATAAACATATTCCTTAAACTCCTTTCGAAATTGTTTACATGGATTCTCAGCAACAAAAGCAACTGAAGTTACCACAGGTCTATGATCTGAACCCGAGAGCCGTAAAAACTCCGCTTCCGATGCCGGAAAATTCGCTAACCATTCCGAGTTTACAATCACACGATCCAAACAACATTTTACTGTGTGTTTTCCTCGCTGCCCCACCCATGAGAAACGATCTCCCTTATATCTTAGATCCGAGAAGTCACACGAACTGTACATGTTTCGGAAATTATAAAAAGACCACTCATCTCTTAACGGACCACCTACTTTCTCTTCATTAGACAGAATCTCATTGAAATCTCCAATGAGTAACCATGGTCCTTGACGAGAGGTATTCATCCTTTCAATTCTTTCTCAGACTTCATGTCTTTTTCCTTGTACAGGATCACCATAAACACAAGACAAATAGAAATCCATACCATTACATTCAACAAACACATCAATCATTCTTACACTTTGGAAAAGCTTATGTATAGTAACAGCTTTTTTCCAAAAGATAGCAATTCCTCCACTTCTGCCACAAGGAGGAACCGAGATTACATAATCAAATCCTAGATACACACAACTGTCTCTTACAATATCACATTTATTCAGAGTTTCAACTAAGAACAATAAATCTGGAGAAACCACACGACATAGTTCCTTCAGACGATCTTCTGTCAGAGGCGCTTTGATCCCCTGACAGTTCCATGAGCAGATCTTCATACTGACTGTGGGGGGTACCGGGCCCCCCCGCGCCTCTGTCTGTAAGCTTGATTTCTGAGCATGAACCAATAGACTCACACAAACCCTTTTGAAACGAACTCAGGTCCATCCGTTCATTTTGAAAAGCTAATGGAGTCTCAAGCATACCCTCCACAACTACTTTCTTCTTTTTACGCAAACCAGTATCTTCACCATGGTTCACATAATCAGCAAACACATCCATAAATTCCTCTTCTCTAAACTTACCCTTTGCCATCCTACGTTTCTGATATTCCATCTCTTCTATTTCTTTCCTATAGTTATCCATACCAGGCGACATTTCCGAAACTTCTAATCCGTTAGATACAGCAGTAACAGGGCCATTAATACCTGGAATAGCAATTGGATTCAATCCTGCATAGAGATCATAAGTGTTGACTTCAGAATGATCATCATAGTATCGCAGCATTGCTTCAATCTCATTTCTTCTTCGTTTTCCGAAACCAGTAGGTCCCGATTGCTTTAGATCATAACGCAACTTCTCTGCCATCATATCAATATCAATTTCCACAGAAGGATTGCTTACACTATCGGCAGTTTGATTAGAGGCCGATCCAGCAACCGTTTTGTTATGATTATCCTGTGCAATATCTTCAGAAACAAACTCGCCGTGATTCTCCTGATGGCTATCATCATTATTATCACCATCCCCATTGTCATCGTTGTCATCATCTGCATCTTCAAACTGTAGAGGATAGTCTTTGGATTCATGAGAGAGGAGACCACATTTGACGCAAAAATTTCGCAGCCTCTCGTACCGAAAACTTAGTATCGTATTTTCATTTGCAGTGAATTGAAAATTTCGCTTGAACCGTAGTGGTTCGTCGATATTCCAATTTACCTGTACTCTGACACAGTCGACCAGATTCGCCGTTTCATCAAAGTCTGAGCCGACTACCGGGCCCAGAGTTCTTCCAATAAACTCTACCATATCTCGGTTTAAGAACTGAGAAGGTATCCCGCGAATCTGAATCCAGAACGGAATTATCTTCATTGCTTCTTCTGATAAATTAGGATACCACCTTTGAGTTACTAACATCCACTCACTGAAAGACCATGGTCCGCGCCTAAGTACCAAATTGAGAGCCTCCTCCGATTGAAAGACAAATTGGAATTTCGTCGGAGTAACGATTCGCCCAACTACATCAGCACTTAATCCCCACAGACGAGGCATTTGGTTACTCAAGGCACGCATGTTTTGTTTCTTTGGGTTGAGAAGAACACCCACAATCGCAAGACGGTTTGCTTGTACCGCTTGGGCACAAACTGCTTGCGGGAGAGCAATTGGAGCATCGTTCATGCCCAGAGTAATATCCTGCATCTTACTCCTTATGTTGTCACTCATATTTGCAGTAAATTGCCAGAAGAAAGTAAAAATTCTAGAAAAAACTGGACTATATATAAAAGGGGGAATCCATGGAGGTTTTGGGTTTGAGATGTAACCGAAAAGGGGATAACTCCCACAACCGCCAGAGAAACTTCTCAACGGACAGAAACCGGCAAGACAACCGTCGGTAACTGCCGGACAGAGACTCAAAAGAGAGAAAAGACGACATTTTTATCAGTTATTTAAGTTATTTAACAGTTAAGTGATTAACATAACAATTTCTTTTGTGTTTGAGAAATTGGACAAGACATGTCCACCATTTTTATCATACGACGAATCACAATATTTGTTTCCAGTCAAAATACAGAGATAAAGGCTTTTAAGAGTTTAAATACATATTGGGGCTTTTCTCTACACGAACTTACGTAGATCATATTAAAATCGGGTATAAACAAATACGAAATTGTTACAATCGTGAAGAAAGATGGTTTTTACAGAACATAGTTTCATTTTCGAAGGCGCAAGTGATGCTATCGGAGATCAATGACATCAAACCTGAGATTAGGGTTCATGTAAACATCCGTACACGTATTGTAAATCGGTCCTCCGTCCGCCGGCGAACTGTGAGCGTGAAACCCACGCTGGTCACAATTCCTTATCACCGTCATTCCTCCCGGTGTTGTCAGCCGGAATATTCCGTGATTCCTATAGAAAAAAAAGAAAAAAAACAGAAACATTTTATGGTTTCTCGAATCATTTCATTGTGTAACAGAAAGGAAATTATTGGTCTTATTACCTTGAAGAGTCTTGCGGCGCCATAACGATTGCCACAGCTTCCGGTAACATAATCTAAAAAACATTGTAATTACGGGTTTAGGAGGGCAAAGAGGGTATATGTATATATTTTTTTTGTTTTTTGAAATGATTTAGAACGATTCTTTCGGTACCTGGTATGAATAGTGTGTGTGAACATCAATGGATGACATGAAACAAGACTGTGTCGGATGCGTCTGGAGAAATGGAGACAGTGATTAGCGAGACAAGTAAAGAGATTTACGCGAGCAATAAACTTGAGAAAAATTTGATACACTAACTAAGGCTGATCACAAGCATAACTAAAACAGCTAAAGGTAAAGAAAAAGCTATAAAATCATATATACTCACATGAATCCAACCAAGTGGGAAAAGGGATTGCTTGTCCTGTACTTCAAATATCTCCTCTTCGTTTGTAGCCTGACACTGTAGAGAGGGAGATAGAAATAAGTGAATGTATATATGAAGAAGCATAACTTGACATACTAAAAATAAAAATAAAGGACTGAGCTTACAGAGTCAGAGGTTGATTCCTGCTTTGGTATGATCAGAGCTGTAATATAAAATTTTCTGTTTTTCTGCACGCAAGTGATTCACATTTTATTTCATGGAAAAGGCCAATATTGCATTTTACAAATTTGAGAAGTAGAATGCTATAGGTATATAAAATGACTCACTAGTGAGCCAGCAAGAATACCACACGTCTCTAAATTTCTTTTAGTGTTTGACTTGGCAAGCCTCATGAATGTATCCATCATTGTTGTTGCCTGCAAATATAGGTCATTATCAAAAATATGAAGACAACTGGGTAATAGAACATAGAGCCAGTGGTTGTTTGCAAACTTTATTCTCAGTCTATCTTATTTGTCCAGACATTGTAGCAATAGAATAAGCCACTAGTCCTATGTTAAAGCCAAGAAATATAAATAAAGATATGAGTGTTGAGATCCCAAGGTTAGATAGACCATATATATGATATATGTGTTTGGAATTGGACCCATCAACACAGAGTGAAATAGGACAAGCTATAGAAGAAGAAAAATCCTTCGCAACAAATTAGCAATCAATGGAACCCAAGATTCATTTTTTTCTCCAATATTTTATATGAGCTTTCACATCAGAATGACAAAGAGAGGAGAAATATAGATTACTTACAATATGGAGTTCAAGAGGAGACTCTGACCGTAGAGACTCATCTGGCAAAGGGTTTTCTAAATTACATTCTGCTTCTCTAGTATCTGGACATAAAGCAGGAACCAAGTCTTGAACTTCTGCAAGCACCGGAGGTGGTGAAGGTTGCCTAATGATATTGTTATCATTAACTCTTTCTGGTTCTTCGAAAGATATCATGGAAGAAAGCTCTTCTGTGTAATTTTTCTGGATATTTTCACTTGAAGTAGCACTTAATTCTTCAATTGGCCTCTCCGGTTCTTTGTTACTACCATTTGTTATCATTGCTTTGCTATCCAAGTGTTGCTGGAAGCTGTTTCAGGTAGAGAACATCAATAGGCAAGGTGACACAAAGGCGGGAGATTACCAAGAGTTGAAAGTTGGAGGGGGAGGAAAATGTAAGCAATAAAACAAAATCTCTTGATATGCAGAATGGAAATGTACCATTTGCTTTAAAATCAGCTAAATGGTCTAACCTTGGGATTTCAACTGGCGAAAAATCTATATTGCTTGGATACTGAACCTGGATAATACAGAAAATGGGTAATACAGAATAAACAGTGAGCTTGACGTGAAAAATTAGATTAAAAAAAGAAGAAGAAGCATACGACAAAACCTTTATATCATTCTTTGGAGGCTGCCACTGTGCCCGGAGTCCACCTGGACCCAAGATAGAGTGCTTGGAAAGGGTTTCTTCAGTTGGTCGGATTAAGTTCACTGACCTATATCGTGCAGTTAATAAAATCTATAATAAGACAGGACCATGAGACCAGAAAACAGTGTATACAACGAAGATCTTCCATTGTGAACAACTTCAAGAAATAAAACTTGAGACATACATCTTTCTGAAACGCTCTTCAAGTGGTGCAGCGTTCAAGAATTGCTGACCCCTGGAACCCATGTAGCCAAAATTATGTCCAGCAGGATTTATTACCTATGCCGAACAAGAGAAACATAGAAACGAGCAGGGATTGTTTATCTACCGCAAATGTCATCTTTTTACTAATTGAAACCAAAAGTTTCAGAATGAATGCTAACAAAAAAAAAGTTTCAGAATGAAACCAGAGCGGAAAACAAAGCATAAGGATTAAAAATATGTATGCATGGCATATGGGACTAACAAGAGTAAAGCATTAAGCACACCTTTGAATGATCATAGCTACTTAACGATGGTTTTACGGCCGAAGACCAGCGTGGGGAACCATTTGCTGGATGAGCTTGCATATTATATCGAGGTATGGGCTTGGGATTCAGTTCATCGATCCTTTGCCGTACAACTGGTTTCAACTTCTCCAGCTCACTCAAGACATCCATTAGTCTCTAGACAAGATAAAAGCTCACATCAAACTACTGATTGATAGAAAAAAACTATGACAGGGGATCATAAGGATATATATCCATTACCATTTTCAAATACTCTTTGTTGCTATTAAGAGCTGTTCTGTAATCTCGATGGGAGGGTATAGTCTCGAGAGCCAGGCTAGAGAAAAACGAAAAAAAACATAGTTGATTTCGAAAAGAAAAAAACAGATATTAGGATCTTTTTCTCTATACAAAGCGTGTCAAGTTTGAGCTTCCTTTCATTCGGATGTATAACCCTCACCTCGAAAAACGCAGAAGCATGACATATAAATCAATTATATTCTTCTCTGCCCGAAAAATGTTGGCCTACAAACCGTTTATGGATATGATTAGGAACTTGAGAAAAACAAAAAAAAACTTATACAAGTCGATATTACCCTAAAAGGAATCACTTTCAGAGAAATAACAAGGCAACAACTAGGATATCAAGTTAAAGACATCTAAAATGAGATTGTAATTCTCTTTAACCAAGAAACAGTTCAGAAACCACAGTGTAGGGAATCACCTAAGAACAACTCTGGAAACAAAAGCATCCGATATACAAAAATCCATTGAGAGTACTATACAAGCATGAATGTGAAGGCCTAAGGCACCTTCTTCCACAAGGTTTTCCAATTCATACAACGAGACCAAAGAATCTTTTCCTCAAAACCAGTTTCTGTGACCGCCATGATCATAAGCATACTTGTAATCGAAGCAGACAGCTCAAATAGAACTCGACGAACGTAGCGAGAGTAGAACAAACCGAAAAAACATATGCTAAATACACAGAGATGAGAATCAAGAGCACCTCAACAACAACCAAACGTTAAAATGTGTAAAAATGGACTCAAAAAGGTAATGGCGAATTTCAAAACTCCATCTGTTCTCCTAAACTTCTTCTCTAATCCGTTCTCTAAAATCGCAAGCAATAATCGCATCAAAGAGAGAAAGAAGCATCAATCACAATAATCAGGTAAAAAAAAGACACATCGATAGAGTAACCTGAAAATCAAAATCAAAGTCAAGTATGAAGACGAAAACCTGTTTGAGGATATTATCTGCGATCCTGAAGTAAAATCTGAGAGAAATACGATTATCTACGCCTATTCTCCGAGCACTAGTAGCGATATCGATGATCTCAGACGACGACCCCATAATTGCTCCGACCAGAGAAATAAAAGCAATCTTCCTTCTTGCCGCTTGCGACTAAAGAAACAGCATCAAGTCGAGGTTGAGGAAGCAGATCTCGGGAGCTCTGGGAAAATCGGTGACGGAATCGTCAAAGGGGTGGAAACCTCCGAGGTTAAAGAGGCCGCGATAATGGCGATTGGCGAGGAACCAGAAACGGGACGCTATTTGAGTAATTTGACTTTCTTTCGGGGGGCAAATATGTAAATTAAGTTAAGCTTTTTTGGTGGGTGGGTGTGTTGAGAGACTTGCTAATGTTTTTTGAACCGACTCGGACCGGCCGGAAGAAAACCCGATTCAATCATATTTTATTTTATGATAAAATCAAAGCCGCGATGCTTTGACGGTAGCTTACGCGCGCGTTACATTCTGCGAGTCGTACGGCTTGCATTTGAAGACCATGAACGAGAGATGTCTAAGCTCAAAGATCAGCTTTTGCGGCTTCTTTTCAGCTGTTGTAAGCCTTTTGAAACTGGAAACGTTTTCTCATGGGACTATACAAGACGTAGAGAAGTCATGGAGAAAAAAGAAGAGCTCTTAGGAGAAGCCATATGTGCGGGATGGCAGACCGTGTAGCCAGAAAGACTAAATCAACGGAGTACGTAACCCGTTTTCTTGCACACTTGGTCGTCTCTCATAAACTCAGCCCATGCCAGAGTTATTAGTCTACAGCGAGCTCCTACTCACCAACAGAGTATAAATGCACGGAGCGACACGGGTGAAGCCCAAGTGGCTGGTTAAACACGCAAAGCCTCTCAGTGTGTTCTCCGCACCGCTCAAGGACCCGAAACCGTATAACTGTGATTTCACTTGTTCTTTCCCATGCATCCATCTCCTTTTAGGAGAACATATCTTCATGTGATTTCACTTGTTCTACTACCAAGCCAATATTTGTTTTGTGCTGGTTTCCTTTGCCCAGCAGACTCAAAACTACCCACAAAACTTGACGATCGTACACATTTTCAGAAGTAAAATCAATGTCTCGACACATTGGAAGTAAACCCAAAACCAAAAAACAGGACTTCAATATCTGAGATCACAAACAGATTCTCTAAGTTTCATTTCAACTCTTAGGCCTCGGTGATGGGAAACTCAAAGACTACTTCTTTGCCGGTCAGCTTCTTGTAAACCGCAGAGAAAGCCTCAAGCTTGTACTCAGTGTTGTTCTTTTCCTTTGGGTCCAAGAAGACCTTCAAAACACATTCCATTCCGCTTATTAGATTAACAGGTAGTTAACAAGATAATTGCAAAACAGGAAGATCAATATCATCTTTAGATTTTACATACCTTCATGATTTTGGTGCCGTCGAGTCTGTACCTGGTGCGCTTCCCAACAATCTCAGCGGGTAAGACCACATCATCAAGTATGGCTTCATGGACTGATGTCAGAGTACGGTTGCGTGGTCTCTTTGCAGCTGAGCCCTTCTTTGGTGGCCTCACAATCCTCCTTGTAGCAATGAGGATCACATCCTAAGCACAGGGAAGAAAATAATATCAAGAAACTAAACAGTCGCACAGTGACTCAAATCTGTAGTGGTCAATCAGCTAAACCAAGTAACTGAAACATAGAAAGATTCTTTTTCTCAATATAACAAAGACAATCTAGAGCTGCATCTATCATTCAATCAAATCAAACCATGACAAATCAAGCAACTCAACGAAAAGAAAAACACTAATTGGCAAAAGAAAAAGATAAAAAAAAGAATTACCTTTCCGCTGAACTTCTTCTCGAGTTCACGAACGAGCCTAACATGGATTTTCCGGTAAGCGTTTCTCAATCTGTAAGGTACATTGATAACAACTGCCTTGCGTCCTCCAGATACATCAACTTGACTACAAAAAAAAAAGAAAAAGAGATTGAATTTCAGTTTCCTAGAAGTAAAACCATCCATTCATAAACAAACACAAACACAAAAAAGAAAAAAAATCCACTCACACAGCCGAGTTGACGTATAAATCCTTCAACTCACTTTTCAACTCTTGGTTTGTGTTCTCCAAATCAAAGAAAGCCTAAGAAAGTAAACAGAGATATTAAAAAAATACATCAAAAACTCTAAACTTTCACCGACCTTAAACAGAAAATTTTAAGTATAAAGATCAAACCTGAGCAACTTGCTCATCCATCTCAGAAAGTTCCACTCCCTTATCCTTGTGGATTTTATGCTGTGCAGAAAACATCTTTCCACTCAAATGCAAACTCCCTAAAACCTTCAAGAAGAGCTCTGAGAATAAATAAAAAAAAATGCCCCTTCAAGTCTCAACACAGAGAAAAAAAAAGGTTAATGTAGCATTAATCACGAACAAGCATACACAGGTTTAATTTCAAAGCATACAACACTATTATAACACCATAAGCAGAGAAGATCGATATTGAACAATCAATTTCAACAATTAAACAATGAATTTACGGCGAAATACAACAAGTCGATAACAAACAAACAAACCCGTCCAGTATATACAATACTGGATTTTCCGGGAAAGATCCGATAGAAAGTAATAGAAGAGGAGATCTTAGATGAGCAGAATAATTCGTCTGAACCAAAACGCACCTGAGGAAGAAGCTAATCCGCTGGAAAAGAAAATAAAAAACCCTAGAGCTCGAGGTGGAAGGTAAAGAGACAATATAAAGGATGATCTAACGGTCACGAATTACTAACATGACACGTGTACGGACAATATTGTAAGTTAGTGTAAGCCGTTCGATCAAATCTGAACCGTAGAATGTAGCTGACGTGGTGTAATAATATCAAAGCCACGTATTGGCTGACGTGTCTCTTATCATTTTCCTCGAATAGACCAACAAAGACGACAACCGAGTCGGACCGTCTCACTTTCTCCGCTTCTCCTGTTTGTGTCACTTTTTCGATAAACCCCAAATCAAGGGAAGAATCTCGAGGGAGCAAGAGCTCGAAAACCCTAAATTCGATTGAATAGTTGGAGAAACGAAGCGTGTATGATGAATTTGTGGGAGAACAATCTAAAGTTTGAAGTTAGCTCATTTCTAGGTGGGTTCGTTGAGCAAACATCGACTCCTCCGTAATTTCGGATTCTGATTCAGAAAAGATTCCTAAAAACAACTAAGAGTGTTCACGAACTAGTCACTCTCACTGCTTCTTCTTCTTCTTCTTTCTATTTCTCTTGATCTTAGCTGACTAATGTTGAAACTTCCAATAAAGGTTAGATTTTGATCAATGAATTATCAGAATAAGTCTCTGTAGTTTGTGTTTAGGGAATTGATTTTTTGTAATTTATGTCAAGAGGTATAATTTAACTTCCGTCATTCGTGCCTAATTGTTTGAGATGTTTTTGCCGATTGTCTCTGCTTAGAGAAACCAGGTGAGGGAATCTTTTAGTATGTCGAGCAAAACCATGGATGTGCTAGAAGGTCTGGTTAAAGATAGTTCGTTAAAATGGTTGCTTGGGAAGCAAACTTCTTTCGATGAAGAGATCGATGAGATAGAGAATTCTCCTTCTGCTGGAGCGAATTGGATACCTGAGCTTTCTCCGGTGGCAAATGTTGTTATTCGCAGGTGTTCAAAGTAAAAATCACTCATCTTTGGTTACTTTTTTTCAATCCATACAATGAATTGGATTTAAAGGGTTTAGTCCTGTATGAAAAAGTTGAAGCCTTTATCAAGATAAAGCTAGCTTTTGATATGCTAATGGAATCATTTGTTGTATAATTGATTTGGATGTTAACTTAGAGAAAGAAGTAGCTTTTATATTTGGTTCTATGTACTAATGGGAAACATTTGATACAGAATACTTGGTGTTTCAGTAAGCGAGCTACAAGTTAGTTTCAAACAAGAGGCTTCTGAATCTGTAAAGCAGCCTTCAATGTTTGCGAGGAACTTTCTAGAGTACTGCTGTTTCAGAGCACTTGCACTCTCTGTGGGAGTAACAGGTCATCTAAGCGATAAAACGTTTCGGCGTTTAACCTTTGACATGATGGTTGCTTGGGAGGTCCCTTCTGCTACTAGCCAGGCATTACTCAGTGTAAGTACTTTGATTTCTGTTTCTGTGGTCCATTAAGTCGAGACCTGATCCTCTTATTTTCAAATATGGAAGCAGGTTGAAGAAGATCCAACCGTCGGTTTAGAAGCCTTCTCTCGGATTGCTCCAGCTGTTCCGATAATAGCTGATGTGATCATATGTGAAAATTTGTTCGGGGTGCTGACTTCTTCATCAAACGGTTTTCGGCTTCATTTCTCTGTTTATGACAAGTATTTGTATGGACTTGAAAGGTAAAAGCTTCCTTCCTTAGGATCATTCTTCAGAAATAAACTCAGTGAAATCTGAAGTTTTCTATCCGGGATCACTTTCTAGAGCAATAAAGAAGATGAAGAGCCAGTCCGAGTCATCTTTGCTTTCTGGTGTTCGATCAAAAGGAGAAAAGATTCTTGAGATCGACGGGACAGTTACCACCCAACCAGTTCTTGAACATATTGGAATATCTACATGGCCAGGTATGTTTTTATAGGCGCAGCACAAGGCATGGTAATTTGATAAATTCCTCTCTATTCGGTTGATTGAATTGGATATTGTTAAATGCAGGCCGCTTGATTCTGACTGATTGTTCTCTCTATTTTGAGGCTTTAAAGGTTGTGTCTTTCGACACACCAAAGCGCTATAGCCTATCTGAAGATCTGAAACAAGTCATTAAACCCGAGTTAACCGGTCCTTGGGGCACTCGGCTTTTCGATAAGGCTGTATCTTACAAATCTATTTCCCTGTAAGGAATGATTTATTACGTCAATTACGAAGCTCTGTCATGTATCAATTTCTTACCTGACTGACTCGGTTACCTATTTTGATGGCTCTTTTTTTGTAGACCAGAACCAGTAGTAATGGAGTTCCCCGAGCTCAAGGGCCACACCCGACGAGATTACTGGCTCGCGATTATCCGAGAAGTGTTATACCTTCACAAATACATTAACAAGTTCAAGATCTTCACCGGTCTGGCGAAAGATGAAGCTATCTCAAAAGCTGTACTTGGCATTTTACGTGTGCAAGCCATTCAAGAACTTGGTTTAACAAACCCCGTGCGTTACGAGAATCTTCTCCCGTTTAATCTCTGTGATCAGCTTCCTGGGGGAGATCATATTCTTGAGACACTTGCAGAGATGTCGAGCTCGAGAGTGCTTGACCGGACAAACAAAGCCAAAGAAGGTAACATTAATTACATATTACGCACACTGTATTTTCCTGATCTTACATAATTGTATGTTGATAAATCTTCTTTTAACAGGGACATTGTACTCGATCTCGGCCTCAGATATGGTTTCGCAATTGGGTTTGGTGTTTGGATCAAGTCCAAGGGGTAGTAGTAGTCTTGTGGTAGGTGAAGTAGTGGTTGGAGATGTGAATCCATTGGAAAGAGCTGTTAAGCAATCAAGAAAGAACTATGAGAAAGTGGTTCTTGCGCAAGAGACGGTTAATGGAGTTAAAGTCGATGGAATCGACACCAATTTAGCAGTGATGAAGGTAAAGATACACACACACAGCGATTCTGACATTTCGCATTTCTTCAAGAGATTTTTAGACTGGCTTTGTTGCAGGAACTGCTACTTCCGGTTATGGAAATCGGGAACTGGCTTTTGTCGTTAGTGTATTGGGACGATCCGTTGAAGTCTTTTCTTTTCTGTCTCTTGTCCACATTCATAATTTACAGGTAACATACTTAGAACTTTTATGCATGCGTTTTGATTGTTAGTTATAATTCTCTGAAATCTTTTCTTTTCCGGTTTTTGTTTAGGGGATGGATTGGCTATGTTTCCGCGACTGCGTTTATCTTTTTATCGGGTTTCATAGTTCTCACGAGGTGTTTCAGCAATAGAGAGAAAGTAATGATCGAGCTGAAAGTTATCGCGCCTCCTCCTATGAACACAATGGAACAGCTTTTAGCGGTTCAAAACGCAATTTCGCAGCTTGAACAGTTAATTCAAGACGCAAACATTGTTCTCCTCAAGTTCCGAGCTTTATTACTCTCGCTTTTCCCACAGGTCTCTCTCTCTCTTTCTTTCTCTCAAGTTTTCCTCTCTTTTTAGCGTTTTTGCAACCGCTTTACAAATGCTGTTGAAAACAAACAAAAAACAGGCGAGTGAGAAGTTTGCGGTTGCGGTTGTGATCGCTGCATTGATGCTGATATTGGTTCCTTGGAACTATTTGATCCTGGTGGTGTTTCTTGAGCTGTTCACGAGATATTCGCCGCTGCGTAGAGCAAGCACGGAGCGACTGATGCGGCGGCTTAGAGAGTGGTGGTTCAGCATTCCGGCTGCTCCTGTGGTTCTCGAACAGAACAAAGATGATAACAAGAAAATCAAGTAAAACATACGAAGACGGCGGCGTTTTCACCCCACGAGAGAACGAAGAAAAACAGAGGCGTCTCTGTTCAGCAGAGATATTGTGTAATGTGTAATGTGTAATGTGTAATGTGTAATGTGTAATGTGTAATGTGTAATGTGTAATGTGTAATGTGTAATGTGTGTTTTTACATGTATCAATGTATGTAATAGAAGAGTGCTTCGATTATAGATTCCAAATGTCATACCAAAAACCAGTTAAACACCGATTATCATACAAAAACATGGATTACTGAAATTTTGTCTTTAGAACCATTTGCCAACTTGATACAAAACCATTATTCGATGCAAATCATGCAAAATATCATATACCACAAAATCCAAAACATGGATTATTTGCGTCAAAGAAAAATGACTGTTTTATTTCACAATTTTGCTTTTGCTTTTGTTTTTTATTTTCTTTTTTCTTTTTGGGTCAAAATAATTACTTTCTACAAAAAAGTTGTACATAAAATAAAAAGGTTAATTTGCAAAGTTCCCAGATTTTTATATGGTAAACGATTTATTTTCCTACAAAAGTATCATATAGTAACAAATTTACCCAAAGTTTTGACATCGGCCTAAATCCCCTGATTTGAAAATTAAAAACGTATATCTCCAATTGAAAAATTCGAAACATATTTACCCATAAACGTTGGTTTGAATGGTTTGTGAGCTAAACCTGATAAATCTGAAATATGATATCATACCGAATTAAAAACCCGATCCGAACTCAAATCTGATCCGTAAACCCGATACGAACTCAAATCTGATCCGTAAACCCGATCCGACCTCAAATCCAGTTTAAATATGAAAAATCCTCAAATCAATTAAAAAAAAATCGATGAACCCTAACATTTTATTTAAAAACTATATATATATATATATAGAATTTGTCTCCTTGGTTACAGTTAGCCATAGGCATTCGGGTATTCGAGCGGTTTCAGATATTTCGGGTAGAGAGGTTTAGGATCCATATAGGTATCGGAATATTTTCGGTTCGGTTCCGAGATTTAAGAACCAGAAAATATCCGAAGTTTTTCGGATCTTATTCGGTTCCGGGTATTTATTACCCAAAATATCTAAAATATACCCAAAAATCCAAAAATATACACGTAAACCCGAAATTATATCCGAAACCCTGAAAAAAAACTAAAGAAAATATACCCATAATACCGAAAATATACCCAAAAATCTTATATATATTTAATATTTTTGGGTATATAATTATAATTCGGGTACCCGAAATGTTTTCGGTTCAGTTCTGGGTATTATCCAATACCCACGGGTATCAATGAGTAGGATCCAATGAGTATTTTGGTCATAACCGAAACCGAACTGAACCGGTAATTTCAGATCGATTCTGGTTTGAGTACTTTGGGTTCCGGTTTTTATGCCCAACCCTAGTTATGGGAAAATGCTCATTTAATTCCCCAAGTATTCCTTATTGCTTGATTTATTCCCCAACTATTGAGTGCGCAATTTAAAACTTCAAATTAACGTTGACTTTATAAATTTAGGCATGAGAAAAGTCAGCGTTAACTAAAAAACGGAGACGTTAACGTTGATTTTTTATGAGTCCAATTTTGTGAAATCAACGTTAACTTGAGGATTTAAATTGCACACTCAATAGTTGGGGTATAAATCAAGCAATTGCAAATACTTGGGGAATTAAATGAGCATTTCCAAATATAGTATGTTTTTTTTAATAAAAATTAGTCTTCATTTTAATAATATACACATAAATTATTACGGTTTATTCATAATAATTTTTAAAATTGTCTTGTAATATTTAAAACTATTTAATTTGTATATAGTCATACCCGATTCGTAGGAAAGACGAGATATGCCATCGCCTAGGATCACCGATTTTTTAAAAGAAAATTATGGACCACATTTTTTATTTTAGATTAATAGTTTTTAAACTACAAAATTTTAAGTTCATGTTTTTCTTTAAATTATTATTTTCCACTTAAAAAAACTGGGTTGTATCATATAATTAACCATCTAAAAGCTACAACAAATTAAAAAAATATATGTTTGTTAAATTATTTTCTAAAACTCTATTTATCCTTTTTGGGTTATGTAAAAAAATTCTTTTTCTTTTTTTATCAATTGTTTTTAAAATAGATTGGAACTAAAATTCAACAATTATGTGTATATTTTTAAAATTAAGATCATTTAATTTCTCAAGTTTTATAATTTTGGAGATGAAATTATTCAAGTTTACGTTGATTTCGAAAAATTGGATTTATAAAAAATCAATGCTAATATCTCTGTTTTTTTAGTTAACGTTGACTTTTTTCGTACATAAATTTACAAAGTCAACGTTAACTTGAAAATTTAAAATTTGCATTTAATAATTAGAAAATAAATCATGCAATTATAAATATGTGATGAATTAAATGACTATTTTTCCCCCTAGTTACAGTGAAATAGGTAGTTTACCTTTTTAAAATTTCACAAGTTGAAAAGTCCAACTTGCATTGCCGATTAGAAAAAAAGAAGCCGACTAAAAAAAAAAGCCAACTTGCATTAAAAAAAGGAAAAGAAAACAAAACACGAGTTTCTAGATAGTTTCACAACTCATCTTACACACGTGTCAAATTCTGATTGTTTATTGCTACACCGCCTTACCTTTCTTCGTGACCGAATCGTCCTCATCCTTTTTTGTTAATATAAATTAAGCCCTAAGCTCCTCTTCTCATTCACAATTCAGTTTCCGAAAAATCTACAATCGTCTTCTCAATTCTCTCTTAATCGCAAGCAAATTTCCATCAAGGTAAGCTTTTCTGATTTCCGATTAGGGTTTTCTTCGATTAGCTTTTTTCGATTGGGGTTTGTATTATTTCTACGTCTGCGTTGTTAAAGCTTCGATCTTTGATTTGCTTCCGAACCAGATCTGGGATCAATTTTTTTGATC
Organism: Eutrema yunnanense; assembly: GCA_002933935.1. Lineage (NCBI taxonomy): Eukaryota > Viridiplantae > Streptophyta > Magnoliopsida > Brassicales > Brassicaceae > Eutrema > Eutrema yunnanense. The sequence continues at coordinate 186,199 of PKML01043782.1, forward strand.
GGATCTGATTCGTGTTTGTGCGATCGGGTTTTAGTATATCGAATCGATCTCTTTGCTGTTTATTTTTCCAATTGATCTTAGTTTTTTTCTTTCTGAATTTCAGATGCAGATCTTCGTTAAGACTCTCACCGGAAAGACAATCACCCTCGAGGTGGAAAGCTCTGACACGATCGACAACGTTAAAGCAAAGATCCAGGATAAGGAGGGAATCCCACCGGATCAGCAGAGGCTTATCTTCGCCGGAAAACAGCTGGAAGACGGCCGAACCTTGGCCGATTACAACATCCAGAAGGAATCCACCCTCCACTTGGTCCTCAGGCTCCGTGGTGGTATGCAGATCTTCGTCAAAACCCTAACGGGAAAAACCATCACCCTCGAGGTGGAGAGTTCTGATACCATCGACAATGTCAAGGCTAAGATCCAGGACAAGGAGGGTATCCCACCGGACCAGCAAAGGTTGATCTTTGCCGGGAAGCAACTCGAGGACGGCAGGACTCTTGCTGACTACAACATCCAGAAGGAGTCGACCCTTCATCTTGTCCTCAGGCTCCGTGGTGGTATGCAGATCTTCGTTAAGACCTTGACGGGCAAGACCATCACCTTGGAGGTCGAGAGTTCCGACACCATTGACAACGTCAAGGCCAAGATTCAGGACAAAGAAGGCATCCCTCCGGACCAGCAGCGTCTCATCTTCGCTGGAAAGCAGCTTGAGGACGGTCGCACCTTGGCGGATTACAACATCCAAAAGGAATCGACCCTTCACTTGGTGTTGCGTCTGCGTGGTGGTATGCAGATCTTCGTGAAGACTCTCACCGGAAAGACAATTACTCTCGAGGTGGAGAGCTCTGACACCATTGACAATGTCAAGGCCAAGATTCAGGATAAGGAAGGCATCCCTCCGGACCAGCAGAGGTTGATCTTCGCCGGAAAGCAGCTTGAGGACGGTCGCACACTTGCTGATTACAACATCCAGAAAGAGTCGACCCTTCACTTGGTTCTCCGTCTGCGTGGTGGTATGCAGATCTTCGTGAAGACCCTCACCGGGAAGACAATTACTCTCGAGGTGGAGAGCTCTGACACCATTGATAATGTCAAGGCTAAGATTCAGGATAAGGAAGGCATCCCTCCGGATCAGCAGAGGTTGATTTTTGCCGGGAAGCAGCTCGAGGACGGTCGCACCCTGGCTGATTACAACATCCAGAAGGAATCTACCCTTCACTTGGTGTTACGTCTGCGTGGTGGTATGCAGATTTTCGTGAAGACTCTCACCGGGAAGACAATCACACTTGAAGTCGAGAGCTCTGACACCATTGACAATGTCAAGGCCAAGATCCAAGACAAGGAAGGCATCCCTCCGGACCAGCAGCGTCTCATCTTCGCTGGAAAGCAGCTTGAGGACGGTCGCACACTGGCGGATTACAACATTCAGAAAGAGTCGACCCTTCACTTGGTTCTCCGTCTTCGTGGTGGTTTCTAAAAAGCTTGCGTCTGGTTACTTTATCATGTTTTCAAATGTCGCTTCGTGTTTCTAAAACTTCTCATGGTTTGTGGTTTGTGTTTTGGGGGGGCTTTCAAAGCTCCCTGTTAAATAATTGATGAACTATGTTTCTCTTTTCGATTCTAAGACGTAACGAATTTCTCTATATTTGGATTATATCGTCTTTGCTCTTTATCCTCGTTTGTCTCCACGTTTATATGTGCTTTGATAGTCGCAACCTCCATCTTTTAATTCTGTGTAGTGTTTGTTCTGGAAAGTTTGAAGCTTTTAAAGAGATGACACTGGTATTCAATGGCGATCACAGGTTAAGAATGTGTGTTTTTAAAACATACAAAAACCAATCTCGTCTTGAGGACGATCTTGATGTCGAACAGGGCAAGATCCTCGACAACTCTCTCGTCTTCAGGTCGCCGTCTCTCCTTTTCGTAACCCTAATCACAACAGCGATCAAGTGCTTCATAAAACCAAAGCACTTGACAACTTAACAAATAAACGGAGGCGTTTCTGTTCAATGGAGAAATTGTGTAATGTGTATTTAGTTTTGTGGTATCAAATGTGTGTAATAGAAAAGTCTTTCGATTACAGTATCAAAGTGTCTTACCAAGAGACTCATTACTTCCGTGGTGAAATCACATAAGAGTATAACTGAATTAAAAACGCAGGATACAGGAGTAAATCATCTTACAAAAAATAATTTTTTTTTTTTTCTTTCCGGGGCACAAAATTAAACACTTTTATTCATAATAATCACACAACAAAAGCCAAGCCTCTCTCTGTCTCGCTCTATCTTCTCGAGTTCTGCTTACAACGCAGCAGCATTTTGCGGCTGCTCTAGCTCGACAGGAGAAGCTGTCTGAAGAGGTTCCTGCAACTCTGGATTTATTGGGAACAAATGGCATTGTGCGTATTGCGCCATCAACTGATCCACAAGAACTAAAGCAACCATTGCTTCCACCATTGGCACAGCTGCAACAAATACCAGAAAACCAAAATCAAAATCTTTAGTAGTAAAAGTCAAATCAATTCAGTGGTTTGAGGTTTTATATAGTAACCTCGTGGAACAACACAAGGATCATGACGTCCACGTGCAATCATTTCAGTTTCTTTCTTATCTCTGGTTACGGTCATCTGCTTCCTCTGTGCAATGGAAAGAGAACATATCAATGTGTTGATTGATGATTACGAAAGCACACATTTTATTATGTTCATACTGAAACTGCAGGGTTTTATCGCAAACTTACTCCGATTGTAGATGTTGGCTTGAAGGCTATTCTCATGTTTATTATCTCACCATTCGATATCCCTCCCTACCCAAATTGACCAATATCAGCAATCTCTCAGGAGAAGAAAATTACTTTATTGACATATTAAACACAAGACTTAACCAACCTGAATTCCACCGGATCGGTTTGTTTTTGTACGTATTCTTCCATTTTCATCGGTATAGAACTCATCATTGTGTTCAAGACCAGTCAGAAAGGTACCTGCGGGTTCGACGCATATGATTTTTACTGCTCAAGAAGGGTTTTCAATTAGCTAAAGAAAAGCAAAATTTAACTTTACATACCTGAGAAGCCACTTCCAAACTCAAAGCCCTTTGTTGCAGGTAACGACATACAAGCTTTTGCCAGTTCTGCTTCAAGTTTATCGAAAACTGGTGTACCAAGCCCCTGCGCATAGTAGTGTCCAGAATCATTCGCTGAAGTTAATGCAATCAAACTTCAGGAAGAAACACATATTAAACTAATTCAATGGTACAGTGAGTCATACACGTGGAGCATTCCGAACGATGCAGGTCACAACACCACCAACAGAGTTCCCTTTTGTCCTGACAGCATCAATCGCAGCTATCATCTTTTCCGCATACTCGGGATTAGGGCACCTGACAATGTTACTTTCTATCTGAAAGACGAACAAAATGATGTAAGAATGCTACTAGAGTAATTAGGAAAAAGATTATAATGGTTGATGAAAGTCAGCATCAAATTCACAGCAAGAATCAGGTCACCAAAATGGGTTTTCCCCCGGTGAAAGTATGAAATTTTCTCACAAAACAAAATGTAGGCTATACTTCCAAAGTAGATGCGCACCTGTTCAAGTGTCAAATTCTCATGGTCTACCAAATCCTCTGGAAGTATAACCTGGTGGACTTGCGAGACATAGGCAAGAATCTGGAGACACAAAAAATAACAGAGACAAACGTAAGCAAATTTTAAAGAGTTGCATGAATCTGTTGAAAATTGTGTTAATGAGTTAAATTACTAAGGGACATCCGTTTTGCAAGGATATACTAAGATAGACAAAACAGAGAGAAGAAAGAGCGAACCAAACGTCAAAAGGGATATACAGAATTCAATGTAAATTGATTCTTCAAGAGCAATATTATTTGCAAAATCAGAAAGTAAACAGACCTCAGTTCCTGCAAATTGCTTCAAAATTTTCTTGGCCAAAGCTCCAGGAGCAACTCTTCCTATGGTCTCTCTTGCTGAAGATCTCCCACCACCCTTGAAAAAAAATTACACTTTAAAGTCGGTAGAGCCGAAGGATGCCTTCAAACTATATAAAATCCTCACCAAGAGAGTAACATATCAGTACGTTAAACAAAAGAATGTAAGGTGTTACCTGTACTGATCTGACACCATACTTCATGTCATAAGTTGCATCTGCATGAGATGGCCTATAGGCAACCGACATTTCACTGTAATCCTGAAAATCCAGTGAGTCACTCAGAGATTAGAGTCTAGAGAAAACCCCCAAGCTTTCTATTTGATTCTGCTTTAGGCACTAATATAGTTAAAAACTGTTTTCTTCTCTAATGCCATAAGCAAAAGTCTATTTAACAACATCACTCAGAGTACATTTATATGCATAGAAGTGTCAAAAACTTACAAGTCCTCTCTGATCGGTGTTTGGCACGAACACATGGATAGGTGTTCCTGTGGTCATTCCTGCATTTTTGTGGATGTCAACAGTTAGAACAAGGGAGTGAACCAAATCAACTCAATCTGTGAAAAGCATATAACTAAACCTTCGGAGACTCCAGAAGATATCCTGCAAGTATCAGTCTCTTTTCTAGGAGTCGTGATCCGGCTCTGACCGGGTCTCCTGATAAAGCAAATCAACATAAAGGGATCATTTTTTTTTCAGAAATACAAATGAGAAAAAAGAAGGTTATTAAAAGAGGTTTCTTCCTCAAAACACCTCCTATCAAGATCGTATTGCAAATCGGATTCAGAGAGTGGAATCCGAGGAGGACAACCATCGATTATACAACCAACTCCTCCTCCATGTGATTCTCCAAAGGTGGAAACTCGAAAATGAGTCCCATATGAGCTTCCAGTAGCTTGTATCTCTGCGAATTTAGAAACCCAAAAACTCGTAAAGCTTTTCACTTTCCATCTCCCATTTTCGTTCTATAAGAATGTGAATCAATTCAATCTCTAAAAGCTGAAGGCTTGAATCTGAATTCTCCAGAATTAATCAAGAAAAAGGAATCCAGAGATATATAAAAAACTCACGGAAGTTCTTCCTGGTTTGGGTTCGGATTGAGATCTGAACGGCGGGAGACGAGAGACGACGGAGCTCCGAGGGCAGAGAAGAAGAGCCGGGTTTGGTGGATCCGAGGATGGATTTGGAGGTGAGAGAAGACGCCATGATCAGAGAGGATCGAAGCAAAAGGAAGAAAGAGGATTGAGGAAGGTTTAAAAGAGGGAGAAATAGGAGTTGGTGGAAAATTGAGGGGGTTGGTGGCAATTTATATGGCCTTTGTGTTCTTCTTCCCTCTGCAACTGGAGGCGCCACCTACCCAATAACACTAACCCAGACGACCACAACCAAAAATCTGAAATCAATCAATAGTAAGCTTTGGTTATCTCCGGTTTCGGTTTATTTCCCATGTTGGGAAACCAAAACAAAAAACAAAAAACAAAAAACAAAAAACCACAGCACTTTCACTTTACAAGCAGGATTCTAGGGAAAAAGATCTCGAACCCGATCGGGAACCCGAACTACAAACCCGAAACTAACTTAGGCAATTAATTTCTTTTGTTATATCCGACCAAATCTTTTTTAGTAAAGTCTGGGGTTGGGCGTTTTAACCGTATCCGAACCCGATCCGAAAAACCCGATTCCGATCCGAACTAGAAAAATACCCGAACGAAAAATTTGTGGATCATAGTTTTGATCATAGTATGAGTAAAAATACCCGAACATGCCCGAACATGCCCGAACATGCCCGAACTTATCCGGATTTACTTGAAACCATAGTTACTTCGGTTATAACCGAATCCGATTAGTACCAAAACGAATCCGACCCGATGGTTTAAAATACCCAAACAAATCCTCTAAACTTAAACTCGAAATATCCGACCCGAACCCAAACCCGAACCCAAACCCGAACACCCAAACCTACATGATTCTATGGCCAGTTTGAAGAAAAAGAATCGTTTTTGCTCGTTGTTTGTGATAGATTCTACGGATTTGACTCTAATGGTTTCTAATCCAGATGCATGGCCAACCTTTTTCTTCGGAGTTAAGCGAGCTAGCAACATTACGATAATATTTCACGAAGTTTGTCTTGAGTTATCGTTCCAAAGACAAAAACAATTTTGTATATATATAGACACTTATGTTTCTATTGAATATATTTATTTAATCGATAAGTAAAGTGCTTTTGTGTCACAAAAAAAAAAGAAAGAAGCTAATCGTAAATAGATAATAGAAAAACAAATGTCGCCGGAGCCGAGGAGGCCGTATCTACAAAACACCACCTCTCAGCAACTTCGAGAAAACCGAAGCTTGAGAGACCTTGATCGGGAGATAGAAGACCACAAACAACCACCTCACCGCAGGATAGAGCGCTTGCCGGCCGTAGGAGACCCTAAAAAGAAATATGTCGGCGCTGTTAAGAGGAAGCAAAAACCGGCGAGCAAAACGGACGAGGCGGTTGAAGGAGAGTCACAACGCCACACGGAGAAGCCACCTTCCACCACCGCGACCCCATCGACACCACTGAGGCCCCGCCGCTGTCGAACCACTCGCCGGAGAAGCACCACGACGCAACAAGAACAAACGGAAAACAAAAACTAAAGACCTATCAAATGAAAAAGGGGACCTCGAGCAATTTATTTACGCATTTTGTAAGACCAAATCGTTTTCATTTTTTAATGAAATATTTACATTCTTAGCAAAAAAAAAAAAACACAAATGTCTTATTTGGTTTAATAAAAACTTTCTTTTGCATTTTTAGTAGAAATAATGGTGCATTTAGTATCCCTTTTAATGTTCATTTTTGCAGACTTTTAATCATGAAAATGGAAGCTTCATTCAACTTTTATTAAAGCCATATCATTAACACCATCATATTTACGTTTCATCCTCTCAAACGAACTAGTTTATTAAGTTTGAAATGGATTTGGCGAATCTGAATTTGACAAATTGCTAAAATCTGGATTTAGCGAATCTGTTTAAACAACAAAACGCCGCGACATCTCGTCTGAAAAACCCACTTGAGAAGCGTTTTTTAGATGCTTGCAAACTTCATATCAATAATATTGTTTCCATCATTTTATAGGTGTTTTTTTGTTTGTTATCTTTTAATGCAAAACAAATTCGTTAAATCAAGTGATAAAGCAAATCTGTTTTATTTTCTATCTATAACTTAACGATGTAAGCTTCTATGTTGGGTTTATAACTTACGACGCTTGTGGAATATTTCACATGGTTAGGCTCAGTTTTTCTCTTCGTCAAATGAAGGAACACAACTGGTTCAAAAGCAATGGCATGTGAGTCGCGCAATAAATAGATGTAAGTATCATGGTTTATAACATGTATGTGAAAGAGAAACCTATCAAATTTTGTGTCCAAATTTATGGCATCTTTATTCAATTTGTTTTTTATTAGGTTTACATTGCTATAACCTTCGGAAAAGTTATCTAATTATCTCATTCGATTTCAATGTTTGATTCAATGGTGGTGTCGCTTAAGTGAGTCAATAGGATTTGCTGTTTGTTGATTCAAAGAATGACAAGTAACAAGAGATTCTTAAAGGTCTGTAGCTCGAGAAGCTTGAGATCTTAAGAACAATGGTTGCTTTAAAAGCTCTGTTTATTATTATTAATCAAAAGGTGCTTCTCTGTTACAATGTAACTCGGCTTAAATAGAAGAGAAAAGAAGTCCCAACATTTATCCCATTAAAGGATGAGGACGAATTTAACTAAAAAGACCAAATAAAAGCTAGATATAACTTAATAATCAAAATAAAGAAATATACAAATCTGTTGGTTAACTTAAGATACGAAGACGCGCTGCATCAAATGGTGAATATAGATTTCATTTATAAATGACCGAAAGAGCACAAACGTTGATTTTTTGTATTTTTAATTTTATGTATTTTTTGTTTTCTATATTTCTCTGATTTTTTTTTAGTTTTGTAGTATTTTTTTTATTTATGTCAATTTGAGTGTTTATCTGCGGGTCCCCCGCGGGCGAGTGCAAATCGAGAATTTTCAAAATGCCAAAAGGCGGGGCGGGTGCAGATCGAGTGTTTTCAAATGCGGGAAAGGTGCAGGTTGGTATTTTTTTCTTGAGGGTCTCGCGGATTACCCGCAATTAAAAAAAAAATTATTTACTAAATACTATTAAAATATTAATATATATATATATTTTTTTTTTTGCTAACTGATTTGTTTTGTAATATATATAAATTAATTAATTATTTTATTTATTTTTTCAGAAAATTATGTATTTATGTTTTTTTCATGTGAAATTTATTTTATTAAATTTATTTTTTACTAAATTTTTGTTTTTTAAATATTTGTGGGTTACCCCGGGTTCAAGCGGGGCGGGTACGGGTCGACATTAATGAGTCAAGCGGGGCGGGGCGGAAAAACATGTAATCCGCGTGGGGCTGGTCTAGCGGGGCGGATTGGACCGGCTCATAATGTTCTTCAAAAAATTGAGGTGTGAATGTTCCAAAGTTGATGGGCGAGTTCTGGTTAGGCTGCTGATGGGTAGGATCATGAACCCTTTGTTGTTCATTGCGGTCATTTTAAAAAATACCACCATCTAGATATCACTTTACAAAACTACAATCAACTAAAAATTTATTCAAAACTACCCTCATTTAATAAATTTTTGACTATTATGTCCTTAAACTTGCTAAATCGGTGCCAGTTTTTGTTGTTGTAAAGGTTTGGTCGGTGCATCGTTATAGCTGTCGTCGGAATTTGTTGAGTTCACCGGAACTCAGATCTGAAGAATACTCTTCCGGCGAATCCGTTGCCTTCAATTGTGTAGGTGATCGATTGGATTATGGATTGTATATGATCGATTGGATTATGGATTGTATATGAATAAAAACGGGAACGAGACTGTGTGATTAAGAGCAAAGCTATAGCATGATTTTTTTAATTCCTTGACTGTATAGTAAGTACGGAATGTAAGGGCGTGAATTTTAAATATGTGATTGGAGAATTTGATTAAGAGCAAAGCTATTGCAGGATCTATACGTGATTGGAGAATTTGAAATCGATTGTTTGTTTGCAGATTCCGTTGATTAGCTCTTATGTTGTTGGGTCAGGGACGACATAAGTGAAGTTAACGCAGACGAGAAGAGAGATGAGTAGGTGAACGAAAACCATTGCTCATAAGGTGTTTGATAATATGGCTAAGAGAAGCTAATAGGGTAAACCCATTTATAAATCCTTGTAAATCCATACATATTTATAAATCCATTTATAAGACCTTATAAACCCTTCCGACAATTTGATTTGGTTGAACATCGAGAGGGTTTATAAATTACTAGACTTAGTGACACAAAGACTAAGATGGAAATCATGCCAAGAGACGACCCATTCCCTCATGTCAAGGGTTGCTAAATACTCAGCATAAGCTACATTATTTGGATATTGGGTGTTATAATTGAATTTATATGGTTTTATATGTTAGTTTTAAAACTATACAAAACCATATAAATCATTTTAAAACTATATAAAACCATATAAATTCTTTCAAAACAATTTAGTTTGTAAACCTGATAAGAACAACAAACATCAAACTCCATCAAATGATTTATACGTGTTTATCTTGAGCACTAATATATGGTTTTAAAATGCTTGATAAATACTCGGCCGAAACTACATTATTGGATATTGAGTGTTATAATTGAATTTATATGGTTTTATATGCTAGTTTTAAAACCATATAAAACCATATAAATTATTTTAAAACTATATAAAACCATATAAATTATTTCAAAACAATTTAGTTTGTAATTTATAAAACCTTGTAAACCAGATATGAACAACAAACAACTAACTCCATCATATAAATGCTTGATAAATACTCAGCTGAAGCTACATTATTGGATATTGGGTGTTATAATTGAATTTATATGGTTTTATGTGCTAGTTTTAAAACCATATAAAACCATATAAATCATTTTTAATATGCTAACTGATAAAATCATTTCAAAAAAGGATTCGAAAATACAAAAAGTTGATGATCTTATTATAATCAGTTAACCTCATTGACTATCTTTTTCCGTTTCATTGAACTTTGAGATGCACCACTTGAGAAATTTGAGGGTTTGGCACTTTTTCATCGATAACCTGACTTTTTCATCGATAACATGATCATATCAAACATTTAGCATTGGTTTACATATGTTTTCCTTATAAAGCCTTATAAATAATAAACCAGAAAAAGGTTAACCTCCATGCTTTTTTGTGCAACTATTTTCTTCGGTTTCATAGAACCTGATGCACCCACTTGAGAAACTTGAGGATTTGTTACATCTTCAACAAAAATCTGATTAAAACAAGACGCTTAGCATGAGTTTACAAATAAGACACTACAAATCTTTTCTTTATTTATAAAACCTTGTAAATGATATTTTCATTGTTTGTCTGACACACTTCTTTTCCTTTTCCTTTTCCACTGCTCTCATCTCTCCTGACTTCATCTATCTTGTTTTCACGACTCTCGTGTGAAAGAAAATTGAAATTCGGAGTAGAATAATGTGTACTAGGCGATGTTTCCTATAAAATGGTTTTCCCGCCTAGCATTGGTTTACATATGTTTTCTTTATAAAGCCTTGTAAATAATAACATATGTGTTTGTTACTCAGGGTTAAATTTGTCTTTCACTTTAGCATAGTGTGTATTTTTGAAAATACACAGCGTCTAATGGTAGTTTTGAATTGTGGTGTGTCCAAAGTTGTATTTTTGAGATTATCCCTAAGTATAGTTTGTTTTGCTGTTCAACTATCCAAATGAATTGATCAAATTTAGGCAAAATGCATATAAGGCAGAAAGAGAACCAATGTGCAGCATCTACGAACAACATTATATGTTCATATAATAACTTATGGAGTTATGACACATATGCCACGAAATAAAAAAGAGAGTTATACATCTAATATATAAAAGATGACCAACTCTCTCCAGTTGAGCGCCACGTCATCATTGGAGAGAGCGTTATTTTTTTTGCCTTTTGAGTTTGCACAAGTATTAGTTATTTTATGCTTAATTTTTAGTAACGTTTATGCACAAAAACCCTCTAAATTTCTTCATCACTCTAATCTTAAAAACATCATTTCAATACTAATGTGTACATAAATATTATCGACTTGGTTTCAATGACAAATCCATAACTCTTAACATTAGAACATCTTAATATATATAATCAATTACTCAATAAAATAAGATACTCAATAATGTCTTCAAATAATACCATTTCTCTTTTAAATTTACAATTTGTCATGCAATAAATAATATTTTTCAGTCTTGGCCATGTCTCACATATATATCTCAAAATAATTTAATATTTTTTATTCTTATATATGGTGCAGAAAATGGTCTCGAAAAACATCGAATATATACAACAAACCTTCATAGGCAAATGCAGTTGAGTTTATGTGTAATTTAGAAGTTTATTGTAGATGAAAATATAGTAATTTGATATAAAATATACAAACAGAGACAATGTGAAAAATGTTAAGAACAAAAACAATAGTATTAAATACTTCAAAGATATAAATCCGCGCGTATGCGCGGGTAATCACCTAGTTATCATAAAAAGCAGAGCATGCTGCAAACTTAAAAAAGTAATATGTAAAAGAAGATTTTAAGTCTATACTAAAAAAACAGTTTTAAAATCTAACAATCAACCTACATATCAATTTCCAGCTCTCAAACTCAGAATCTTACAATTTTTAGTCAATGCAAGAATAAAGCTTTTAAAGTGTGTCAAATTATTGGGATTAGATAGAGATTAATAGGCCATGGGCCTTAATCTCTAGGGAGTGTGTGAAGATTGTCCCACATTGAAAGTGTGAAGGGACATTGAGTAATATATAAGGGACTTGGGCCAATCCACTCATTGCCAATTGGTTTTGAGTTGAAAGCCCAAGAAACTTAACATGGTATCAGAGCCTGAACATACACTGCCCATAATCCGGCCCAAAAGAAGGCCTGACTGCCCCGACCCGAAGATTGATGGTCTGTCGAGATTAATGGCTAGAAGAGCCATTATCTCGAGGGAAGGTATTGAGATTAGATAGAGATTAATAGGCCATGGGTCTTAATCTCTATCTAATCCCAATACAAATCAATTTGCAAAACGAGATCAAATTAGAAATTATTACCTGTATATAAGAGGCAGTGAGCTGCTCGTGGGAAGGTCCAGAGACTCTTGACTCATTCTGGCTGTCTACATTTGATTCTTCCGTTCTCTGTCTTGCTAATGCCTCAGCAGCCTTCAAAAGCTAAAACATTTCATGGCCTACACATATATATTATGGTTCCACTCCGTTCAAAAACCTATGGAAAAGCAAACGAATCATGAAAACACTACTTGAATCTTAAGATCAGATTCTATCTTAAAGACATTTCAAAGGTTCGGTGGAATTACCAAACCAGAATCTCTATACTTTCCTTTTGCTATCAAACCAGAATCTCTATACATAAACCAAACTCTATACTTTCGTTTTGTTACCAAAACAGAATCATCAATTTCACAAGCATCAAAAACCCAAATCGTATGCATGAGAAGAAGTTTATGAACATATTAGTGGTAAGAACTAAGAAAATAGGGTTTCCTATATTAATTAACACAGCCACACCTTCATTTGTTGCCATTTGTGGCTATATTCCCAAATATTAGCCGGAATTAAATATTCACCCGCGAATAAAATAATTCATTGCCAAATTAAACTCGGAAATAAATATTTCGTGGCCAAAACTTTCGATTTTCACATAGCCACGAAATTATTCGTGGCTCGCTGTGGCTGTTCGGATATAATTTTCCATTTTCACACATTCGGATTTTCGCTTTAAAATTCGATTACAAAACCAAATTCAATATAATAATTATATGTTTGAATATGAATGTAAATATAAAACAAACAAAATAAGAATGTGAATAGAAAACAAAATTATTAAAGTAAGAATCTTAGAAGAAAATTCCAAATTCGATTATATAAGATATATCACTACAAATGTCATATAACATTCTTAGTCTGAATATGAATCTGAATCTGAATATTGATATGCTTAAATTAATACCTTAAAAGTATTAAAGCAGTAGTTGTAGTCAGTGTAGGGGTCGAGCACAAGGACTCAGAGAAATCACACAATAGATTATATATTATCGAATCAAGCTAAGCAATTCAGATGTAATTGAAAGCAGTGCGTAAATTAAAAGTGTTGTAATTCAATTGGGGAAAGATAGGCTCATTGTATTTATCAGAAAATCAATGAATGCATATAAACTAACTAACAAGATTCAGATTTAGCGCGGTTCGTGAACTCAAATCACCAAGGTATAATTAACCAACTGTCGTTGCGAGAATTATCTAAATCTAAATCTTAGGAATTCCAAATCTCTTTGCGAATCCTAAAGTCTAAATCAGCTTTAGTATCAGGTTTGATATGTTCACAAATCAATTAAACCAAATCTCTTTGCGAATAATCAATTTGCTCACCTAAGGTTCTATCAGGTAATTAATCGCACTATCGTGCCTAATCAATTATCCTAAGATCTAAGTTCCAGATTGGTCAACCTAGAATTAGCTTTGAACACAACCTAAGGCGAAGAACTAATTCAGATGGTGAATCCTAATAAACTAATCAACCTAGCATTCAGAGAAAACCCTTATGAGAACCCTGAACCTAAAGTGGATCTACTCAGACATGGAGATTGAAAGCAACATGATTGAATAGATCATCAAAGAGATCAATAAAAACAGGAGTTCAGAGTTGTCTCTCCAAAAACCAAAAGTAGAATCAAAGTAAAATAAAGCATAGCCAACAAAGTGGCTGTAAAATCCCTATAGATAACCTAAATCACGTTTTGGGGCTTCTTGTAAATATTAAAGACTTCTGGACCAAGTTGCAATTCTTCAACTCTTCATTAAAGTCGCGGGTCGTGTCTGCTGCGATGAGTGTCGATCGATACCAAGGAGGTATCGATCGATGCTTGACGTGAAATCGGGTACTCAGCAACACGAACTCCAGCTTTGCTCCAAAATGCTCCAGAAAGCTCCAATATCTCCAATTATGCTCCAAACGTGCTAAGACCTGTAAAAGACTCTAAAATACTACGAAATAGCAGGAAGACTATAAAACGGACTTATATCATGGCCTAAAAGGGGTAAAAACCATGATATATCAACTCCCCCAGACTTAGCCTTTGCTTGTCCTCAAGCAAATAGAAAACTAAACAAGAGAAAGAGGTTTGAAAACGTAGAGACTCACCTGTTCTTGAAACGTTGCAATGAATATTTTCCCAAGCACCCAAATGTCACCTAACCAGCTTTTTGATCTAACCACCATGTACTTCTCCGTAGACATTCGCAGCTTCCCAGACTACACACATTATCTCACAGCATTGTTCAATCAAGCCGTCCTCGCCAGTTCCATCGCTGTGATTAACACCAAGAACCTTCTAGATTCTTTCCCATACAATATCATAACAAGGAACCATCATTTTTCACACTTTTTGGTATTATTTCTCTCCCCAGACTTATTTCTTATTATGTTCTCTTTTTTTTTTCAGCTCTGCATATACACATCAAAGTATGAGACGCGAGTATTGATTGTGTTAGCCACCGAATCCCCGGTTCTTCCCTCTCAATGTATCAAAGGATGTAGGCGAATAATGGAATCATAGGAAAATCCTAGCCTCGCTTCCAATCCTTTGTGTGATCATTCCCTCTTAAGTAGAATAATGGGATCGCTGGAAATTTTTCTAACCCTCTACTCAGAAGAAAATCATTTCATCTTTTAATGCATCTTATTAATTAACTTATAACAGGGAGAGAAATACCATAATTCCAAACACATGGGTTCCTTTGTTAGATACGAATGATGAATCAAGCTCTAAGAGTACTAACCACATCGATGAAGTGCAAAAATTTGGCTCAGGCTTTTAGGAACCTTGCTGGAAACATGAGTGTCTTCTAGTTAACCGGTCAGCCTTTGGATTTTTCATTAGTCGATCTAGAACTGATCCTGCAACACTGGTCACTTAGAAGCAAGGTCAAATTCAGTAGATTCAAGAAAAAGATCACAGTCTCTGACAAAATTTTGACTCAATAAAACGACTCAATAAAACAACGAATGACTCAAAAATGGACCGACTCTAAGAAAAACAAAAACAAAGTCAGCGACTACCTCCCCCAGACTTGAACAACACTGTCCCCAGTGTTATCTAGCCTAGAGTAGGTAAAAGAAAACAAAAGAACAGAATAGAACGAAGAGAAACAAGAAGTTACCGTGCTGGAACATCTGGTATCGATCGACACACAGCCTGGTATCGATCGATACCAGGCTTAAATCGATATGATGAACCGTCTATTCGCGATTGGTGTCGACCGATACCAATGGGGTATCGATCGACACTAAGGCGATTTCGAGTTTCGTATCTTGTTTATCCTGACACAAACACAAAACGAAAAATAAAAAATAAAAAGAAAAAGAATCAAAAGCAAACTCACCAGTGGGTTGCCTCCCACCAAGCGCTTGTTTTACGTCACGAGCTTGACTTTACGGACGATCAGTCAGGAGAAGAATGAGAACTTGCGCTGAAACAAGCTCCACAATCTGACATTTCCAGCTTCAGAGTTCTGCTCATCATGCCTTCCACAAACTCTTTTCCTTTCTCTTTCAGCTCCGAAGTGAGAAGAACTCTAGCCTTAGAGAATGGTTTCGAAGTTCCTTTGCACTTCACCTTGTATTCAATCGAATCCCCATCATACTTCTGAGGGATTAAGGTCATAGAAGCAGCATCCTTCACTCATTCGCTCTTCACCTTCTTCTTTGCCTTAGATGTTTTGACGTCCTTCTTGGTGGTGACAGAAGGATTATCTAGAAGGTCTGTGACTTTTGGCTCGTCAGGAAGTTCTTCCAAAAGATCAATTACCAACGTCTCATTTGTAACAACATCGATGCAAGAGACACGTGTGGGAGTTCCTCTAGGGATAGCTTTGTAGTACACCTCCTTGTCAATGTATGAGAATGATATTTGGTTGCTGGGTGTGTCCATAATGGCACCAACCGTAGCCATGAACGGTCTTCCAAGAATCAACTGCGTACGAGATTGTGCACTCATCTCCACAACATGAAAATCAGTAGGAACCAGACAGTCTCCTACTTTAACCAGCAAATCAGGGATTGTACCATATGGAAGTGAGGTGGAACAATTCGCGAATGTGATATATGACATGGGCGGTCGAATATCAGCTCCCAAACTCTCTGCAATTGCCCTTGACACGATATTGACGCTTGCCCCTGAGTCAATGAGAGACTCGTTGAATTCAACTCCAGAGATGGAGCATGGAACGGAGAATATTCCTGGGTCTTCCCTCTTGGTCAACTGCCTCAGCGGTAGTGATGTGCCTCTAGCCTTGATGAAAAGTGCCTTAATCTCTTCCTCAGTTTCACTGCAATCGCGGAAGTGACTCAGTAGTGGGTGACACTCTAGAGCTTCTTCAAAAGTATGTGTGTGGGGAATCCTTCGTACCATCTTCTCAAAGCCACGCAGCTGATTTGGAGAGATGAGATCTCTTAGGTGTCTAGGAAGTCCAGGGTATGGCAACTTAGGCTTGTAAACACGTTCCTCAATCGCTTCCGGTGTCTTTAGAATCGTTAGCTCGGTCTGCGATTGGTGTCGATCGATACCAGGTAGGGTATCGATCGATACTGGGGGTTCTGACTCGTCTCGAGAGAGGATGTGGACGGACATCGATCGATGCTCTATGGTGTCGGTCGATACCCTGGGATTTGCTGAATCCTCTTTGTCATCCTTGGTTAGATTGACGAAAATCTCTGCTATTTGAGTGTCCAGCATCTTCTGATGAATACTGAGAGACTCAATTTTCCCATTCATATCTGTGTACATAGCGTCCATCTTCCTAGTAAGGTTTAGTGTCATCTTCTGCTGTCCCTGAAGAAGCTGTTCAAGCATGGATTCAACTTTTCTCTCAGAAGTTCTGTGTGGTGTGGGTGGGCATTGATACCTTTGATCTTAAAATCCAACTCCATCAATGTGGTTAACAAATTCCACTCCATCTTTTCCAGCAAAACGAACAGCCTTCTGCTGCTTGTCCATCAACCAATCTAACTTAGCATTCACCTCAACAATCTGACTGCAATCTAAGTTACCAGCTTGCGTCTTGCGCTCCATGTCTGCATTCTTGGTGCTATTGCTAGAAACCAAGTTCTCAATAAGTAGATAGGCATCGTCAGGATACCTCGTGTAGAAATTTCCATTGCTCGCAGCATCTAGAGTCATCTGATACCTCCAATCGATTCCCTTGTAGAAAGTACCCAGCAGCTGAACCTGAGTGAAACCATGGTGCGGGCAATCTCTCTGATATGACTTGAAGCGAATCCAAGCAGCCTTGAATGCCTCAGTCGGTCCTTGAGAAAACTGAGAAATCTTGTTCCTGAGATCCTCGGATCGTGCATCATCATAGAAGTTGTTCAGGAATGCGTTCTTCGTCTCTTCCCAAGTAGTCAATGATCCAGGAGGTAACTGCTTCAGCCAGTGAGTTGCATCTCCACCAAGAGAGTATGGGAAGAGCTTGCAGAAAAGGTAGTCATAAGACACTCCATTGCTCTTGATGCTTGTAACCAGATCCTCAAACTTCTCAATGTGATCCATAGGGTGTTCATGAGGAAAACCATGAAAAAAATGCTGACCCACAAGAGTGAAGTATGCAGGTTTCAGCTCAAAGTCATCCATCTGAAAAGCAGGAGGGCGAATCGCTGACCGATTGGCATAAAATTGATCAGGCCTGTTGTATTCACCAATCGTTCTACCGCGAGCAGCCACAACATTCCCTGCATTCGCGTTCCCAGCGATATTCCCAGCGACAACAGGAGCAGGTGGAATGATGTTCCCCTCTCCATCCAGATGTTGTCCTCTCTCGTTGCACAACTAACCCTCTTGGTCTCTTAAAGCTCCAACAACATCTTGAATCAGAATCATCGTGTTGTTCATCTCTGCTGGCTTCTTTGCTTTCCTGTTTGCACGTTCCAAACTCACACCTGAAACACACTAGGCAAAACACGTAAGTAACAAAAAAAATACGTTGAGTATCGATCGATACTCGGTGGTGTCGATCGATATCAACTCAAAAAGGCGACGAGTATCGACCAATACTAGGTAGTATCGATCGATACTGACGAACTTAGTCGATATTCTCAGACTAAAATCTAATGGCGAATTGAGTCCCCGACAACGGCGCCAAATTTGATATGCTCAAATTAATACCCTAAAAGTACTAAAGCAGTAGTTGTAGTAAGTGTAGGGGTCGAACACAAGGACTCAGAGAAATCACACAATAGATTATATATTATCGAATCAAGCTAAGCAATTCAGATGTAATTGAAAACAATGCAGAAATTAAAAGTGTTGTAATTCAATTGGGGAAAGATAGGCTCAGGGTATTTCTTAGGAAATAAATGAATGCAGATAAACTAACTAACATGATTCAGATTTAGCGCGGTTCTTGAACTCAAATCACCAAGGTATAATTAACCAACTGTCGTATCGAGAATTATCTAAATCTAAATTTTAGGAATTCCAAATCTCTTTGCGAATCCTAAAGTCTAAATCAGCTTTAATAACATGTTTGATATGTTCACAAATCAATTAAACCAAATCTCTTTGCGAATAATCAATTTGCTCACCTAAGGTTCTATCAGGTAATTAATCGCACTGTCGTGCCTAATCAATTATCCTAAGATCTAAGTTCCAGATTCGTCAACCTAGAATTAGCTTTGAACACAACCTAAGGCGAAGAACTAATTCAGATGGTGAATCCTAATAAACTAATCAACCTAGCATTCAGAGAAAACTCTTATGAGAACCCTGAACCTAAAGTGGATCTACTCAGACATGGAGATTGAAAGCAACATGATTGAATAAATCATCAAAGTAATCAATAAAAACAGGAGTTCAGAGTTGTCTCTCCAAAAACCAAAAGTAGAATCAAAGTAAAATAAAGCATAGCCAACAAAGTGGCTGTAAAATCCCTATAGATAACCTAAATCACGTTTTGGGGCTTCTTGTAAATATTAAAGACTTCTGGACCAAGTTGCAATTCTTCAACTCTTCATTAAAGTCGCGGGTCGTGTCTGCTGCGATGAGTGTCGATCGATACCAAGGAGGTATCGATCGATGCTTGACGTGAAATTGGGTACTCAGCAACACGAATTTCAGCTTTGCTCCAAAATGCTCCAGAAAGCTCCAATATCTCCAATTATGCTCCAAACGTGCTAAGACCTGTAAAAGACTCTAAAATACTACGAAATAACAGAAAAACTCTATAAAACGGACTTATATCATGGCCTAAAAGGAGTAAAAACCATGATATATCAAATATTCATCAAATTGATCTTCTAATTCTTCAGAAACATACTCATCATTAGGATTATCCATCGGTATGGGCTCCTCATCCGATGTGTCTTCGATTGCATGTGCTTCAACTCGTATAATACTAGTAGCTGCTAACACATGGTCATGAATATCATCTTGTAATGAAATTTGAGAAACTTCTTGAGTTTCACGAAACCCTCTTGGCATAAATTTTACTGTTGCCCACCATTATTCTCTAATTGGTCCCTAATCGTGGATAAGGAATATAATAAACTTGATCACATTGCTTTAGTAATATGAAAGGATCATACTTGTCGTATTGCATATGCGGGCAAACATCAACAATACCAAATGGATGCCTTCGTATACCTCGACCAAGTGTGGTGTTGAACCATTCACATTTGTAAATCATTGCTTGTAGTCCAATGACGATGTCATACTCTATCATGAATATCTCTTCGATTAGTCCAAAATACTCCGTGTCAGCGGTTCCACGAACACATACAACATAATTCATCGTCTTCTTATATGATAGTGATCTCCTCTCGAATAATACATATGCCATGAAGTATATTGATGATTTGGACCTTGTACAAATTCAAGCATCTACAATGGGACGTCGTTAATCTTCACATTTATATAAGATCAAAAAAAAAAATATACCATATATATATATAATATGTGTGTATATAAATTTTAACACTTACATACACTACAAGAATACATGCGATTTCCGACGGCCGTTTCCGTCGGAATTTCATTGGAAAACCGCCATTCCCGACGGAATTCCGCCGTCGGTTCTAGCTCGTCGGAAATTAATATCCGTCGGAAATCCGTCGGATTATTCTGACGGAATTAGGTCGTCGGAAAAGGGTCGGAATATTCCGACGGATTACCGATGGCTATCTTTCCGACGGATATTTCGACAGATCTTAGGTAGGAACTAAACGTCGGGAACCCGTCGGAAATCGCCTGTATTACGTTCCGACGGATTACGTTCTGACGGATATTGAATTTGAAATTTTTATAATTTTATTTAAATTTTATAATTATTAAATAAAATGAAATGAAAATTAAAAAAAATAAAAAAATTAATTAATAAAAATTCATTATCATTAAAAAAAAGAATTCATTACACAAAACTAATTTAATGTTCAAAATAAAAAAACATTAATTTCAAACTAATTCTTCCGGTTTTGCTAGTTTGTATCGGCGAGTGTCTTCGTCTTCGCCTCACTCCAGTACTCGCAGAAGCCCTTCCACACGTCGTTCTCGAGGTCCTCCGGCTTGGATTTTCCGTACTTCCACTTCTGGTTCCACTCGTGCATTTGCTTCGAGTACGAAATTGCGGACATTCGTCGTATGATTAGAGGCCCACATGAACTCTTGGTACAATAAAAAAAAACATAATGTTAGTTTTCAAAATAAAAAATAACAAAATGAACTAAAAAAATAAATATATATAAAAAAACGACTTACCGCGAAAGTCCGGTGCCACAAGTGTTGGGAAATTTGAATTTCTCGGGATTGCTAATACCAACTCCAGAAACATGTTGAAGGAGATCTTCTTATTGAAAACTTGAACTTCTCGGGATTGCTATTACCAACTCCAGAAACATGTTGAAGGAGATCTTCGTATTGAAAACTCGTGAAACCGTGTTTTCAATACAAAGATCTCCTTCAACATGCTTCTGGAGTTGGTAATAGCAACCCCGAAAAATTCAAATTTCCCGAGAAGTTCAAATTTCCGGAGAGGTTCAAATATGTTTATAATTAGTAAAAATTCTAAAAACGTAAACGTAAGTTTACGTCGAACGATGATTCAATTATATACTTATTTCACCACTTCCTTCTTCGTCATCGTCGCATCTACCAAGCCTTTGCGTATTAGATCCCACGGCAACTGTGTCCTAAAGCAGTTACTGCTTTCGGACCGAGTTGCTATGAGATCCAATACGCATCGTCTGGTAGCCGCGAGGATTACGGAGAAGAGAGTAGTGAAATATGTATATAATTGAATCATCGTTCGACGTACACTTACGTTTACGTTTTTAGAATTTTTATTTTATAAAATTATAATTTTGATTTCATATTTTGATTAGTATTTATGATTTTTATAATTGTAATATAATTGTTAGAATAGTGATTTAGATTAATAATTTGTTATATTAGTATTTATAATTGTTAGATTAGTATTTATAATTTTGATTTCATATTTTCCAAAAACATTTTTACATAATTTTTATATTCACACAAAAATGGTTTTTATTTTATAAATTCGAAAAACGATTTATAAAATTAGGAAATATTTAACACTAATCTAAATACTAATCTAAATCTAAAAATGCTAAATATAAAATTATAATGTAAAATACTAATCTAAAATGGGATAATCTCAAAAATACAACTTTGGAGACACCACAATTCAAAACTACCATTAGACGCTGTGTATTTTCAAAAATACACCATATGCTAAAGTGAAAGACAAACTTAACCTTGAGTAACAAACACAAGGTCTCGTTGATTTCTTTCTCTGCTATTTCGATTTCCGACCAAAAAAAAAAAATTGTTCATCTCTGCGAAACCACCAAAAAAAAAATTCCGATCACCACGTCGTGAGGTTTCTAGTCAATTCAAGTCTCCTACAGTCTAATCAAGGGGTAACCAGTAATTTCTCAATGTCTCCTATCTATGTCTCTCAGTTTCTTCGATTAATTAGGTCAAGAGGTAACCAGTAATTTCTGGAACTATGGGGTCTTTCATTCGGGACGCTTTCATCATCGATTTTTGTTCAGAGCATGTTCTTGAGCTCATTTTTTTTGGGTTTTTGAAATTTCTGGTGATTTTCGTTTGTAGATTCAAAGTGTCAGCCATACTTTTTTATTATTAAATTCAAGATTTTGTGTTCAGAGCGTGGGATTTTTGATAGGCTAGTTTTGAGGAAAATGGTTTATAAGTATATTTACAAGACCTTGTAAAGGTCTTAATTTCACTTGGTCTGGCTTAAATGGGTATTGCAATTCAGATATTAGGTCGAGATTTTTAGTTGGGTATGAGGAAACATGAAGAGTTGGATATTGTTGTTCTGAATATGATTGGACCGGTTGAGTTTTGATGAATTGTTGAGATCTTTAGGATATCTACTAATTTATAAGGGGTTTTAAAACTAATCAGTTTACAAACCCGAGCTTATTTTTTTCAATTTTTTACACATATATGGACACAAATATGGACAACAATAATTTCTATGAAACATACAAATTACCCGGGAGGATCTATCAACCCGGAACCGAGCCAGATACTATATCAACAATCATGCAGCATTCCAATCTATTATTAGTAGATACAGTCTCAAGTATTTTGGGGGATGATGCGTTTTCTGTGATTGAAGCTTCCTTTCTCAACCCTATAGGCAGACTCGCACGGAGAAAAGACATCCAATTCTCTGGGAAGTTGTTCCATGTCCTGATGCAGAGAAGGATATTGACCAGAGGGGAAGATATTTGGTTTGCATTTGCAGACCAGCCAATGCGTTTTTCGTTGAGAGAGTATTTTCTCACAACATGATTACCTTGTGAGGCAGAGGAAAAAAGCGCAATGACTCAAGTCAAGCAGAAATACCCAACCAAACCGTATCTGTGGATGTTGGGAAAAGAGGATAAGTACACAGTGAAGGACTTGCTGAGGCTTCTGTCACAGAAAAGGGAAAATATGTCAGATATTGAAAAAATATCTCTAGGAGCAGTTATCTTAGTTGAGGGAATAGCGATTGCTGAAAATCCAACTAAAAAAATCCCTCGAGAAAGGTTACAGTGTGCATTGAACTTTGATACTTACTCTTCTTATCCTTGGGGAAGGAAGGGGTATGAAGTTCTCTCAGCTAGTGTGCGCAGGATGAACACATCAACTTGGTCAAAAGGTCAGTATGAAGTAAAAGGATTTGCCATGGTAATCACCTTGTGGGCTGTGTCTGCTATACCACACCTAGGTCACACATTTTCCCAACAATGTGACACAACCTCCTCTACGGATCCCTGGTGCCTGCAATGGAAGTTGACTCGGGCTCCACGAATAACTGAAGTTGTAGGAGTTGAGAGGATGAAAAGCGTGAGTGGTTTTTGGTTTTCTGATTTGTTTAAAAGCCTTTATAAAACGAATGGTTTCTGGTTTTCTAATTTGTTTAAAAGCCCTTATAAATGGTTTCGGGTTTATATGTGCCTTTGTTCTATTTTCGCAGGTTTTGGTCAAACCTATAGTTGGAGACCCAAATGAATACATACATTTGGTTCCGCCAACAAATCCTGATGACAAAGACTTTGAAGGGGTTATTGAACTCGTGAAGCAAGGATATCGAATGAAGAGAAACGACTGGCTCCAAGAATGGGTAGATGTATTTGTTACATTAGAAGAAATTGGAAATATGCATAGCAAAAACAATCAGCCAAACAATCCGGCTTCTCCTCCACCTCCTCTCTCTAACAGCCAAAAAATTGACATGCTACTAAAGATAGTTGGAGGTTTGAAGAAAGACGTGGAGATAATCAAGAAAGCCTTGGGTGTTAACACAGAAGGGGATGGCAAAGAAGAGGAGGTAAGTGAAAGAAAGCAATTAAGTACAAATATTTGAATTTTTGATTGATTCCCTTGATTCTTGGGATTATTATTGATAAATTTGTATCATTCATTCTTTTGCAGGCACAGAAAGATCACGATCATAATGGCTTTAGTGATGGTGGAAAGAGTGAAGATCCAGGAGATGGTGAAAAGACTGTAGATCCTGGAGATGGCAAAGAAGAGGAAGTAAGTGAAAGAAAGCAATTAAGTGATTCACATGAGGGTGAAGAAACAGATACATAGGAAATTCGTCTTGAAGGGCTTACAGATTATAGCTACGGTGGAGATGATGAAAATACACAAAATAATGGTGATGCAACTGAAACCGTGCTTATAGAAGTTGAAGGAGGTAGCTTTGAAAAAGGAAAAGCACATGTACATGCTTAAAAAAGAGTAGTTTGTAAAAATCAATGTTATATGTTTTTGAGTATAATTGGAAAATAATCTATGTCTATATACTTATATAGGAAGCATCGCCTAGTACACATTTTTCTACTCCGGATTTCAATCTTCTTACACAGGAAAATCGTGAAAACAAGATAGATAAATTGAGGAGAAATGAGAGCAGTGGAAAAGGAAAAGAAGTGGGTGAGACAAACAATGAAAAAGTAATTTACAAGGCTTTATAAATTAAGAAAAGATATGTAGTGTCTTATTTGTAAATTTCTAACCAACTTGTTTTAATCAGATTTTTGTTGAAGATGTAACAAATCCTCAAGTGGGTGCATCAGGTTCTATGAAACATAAGAAAAGAGCTGCACAAAAAAAAAGCATTGAGGTTAAACTTTTTTGGCTTATTATTTACAAAGTTTTATAAAGAAAACATATGTAAACCAATGTTAGGCGTTTGATATGATCATGTTATTAATGAAGAAGTGTCAAACCCTCAAATTTCTCAAGTGGGTGCATCTCAAAGTTCAATGAAAAGGAAAAAGATACTCAATGAGGTTAAGATCCGCTACTTTTTGTATTTTCGAATCCTTTTTTAAAATGATTTTTATCAGTTATCATATAAAAAGCTTGCAAAAACATTTGTTTTTTTGGTGGCTCTTAGAGAGATGAAGAAGCCGAGCCAGTGACTATGAAGAAGAAGCGTAGACAAAGAGCAAAAGCTAATGCAATTGGAGTTATGGCAAGAAGAAGTGAGAGAGTACTCGTTCCTTCAATCCATACTCAGCCGCCTTACACAGGGGAAAAGAAAAAAACATCCCATATTTCATCCATTTGGACCTGTTGATAAACTTCGAATGGAAAAACTGACTGAATGGAGAAAGTAAAAAAAAAACAAGTAAGTTTCCACTGATAAAAATATGTGCTATATGATGCAATTGTATTGATAAAACAATATGTTTTTCATGTAGGCAATTGCTAATTTCTGGCCATACAATAGATGCAAAGTGGTTCACAAGTCTAGAGACACCAGGAATGACCGTTTCAAGCATGGTAAGAGTTTTTTAAAAACTTTGTATTTTTGTGTGCCTTACTAAGGAACAATTATTGGTTATTAATTATCTATTTGTTACAGCATGTTGAAGCATGTTTGAAGTTATTGAGGATGCGTAAGGAACAAAATTCACACATCTTTCTCAACAAGAGAACTTTGATACTTGCAGAGTCTTTCTTGAAAGCTTTAGATGATTCATACCTCAAGATTTTATCGGACAATGATGGTTTCCAATTTGGAAGCGAGGTTGACTTTGTAGGGAAAAACGTCGAGCTCCTCTATGCACCTTTGCATTTAAAGGAAAAATGATGGGTTGCACTGGTGATCAACATGGAGAAGAGGAGAATTACAATATTGGACACTGCATCATCAAAGATTAAAGAAGAAGTGGTTGTCTCGCATGTCCAAGCGTATGGAAACGTAATGCCTTACGTTCTTCGACATGTTATCGACGAAAACACCACAGATTTCACACCCTTCAAAATTACCAGGGAGTGTGAAGAACTGCCACATGTAAAATCTTGTTCGAACCAGTAAAATATTTAAACTTTAAGATGAAAGTGTGTATTGACAAGATTTTCTTGAATCAGGTTACTAAACTCGAAGATACGGCCATTTACATGCTGAAAATCATTGAGTGTCATGCCATGCGCATTCAAGACTTGACCAAGCTGTCCTTTGAAAATATTGGAGATATAAGGAAGAAGCTAGCTTGTGATATATTTGCAGAGTTACCAGATCCATAATCTGACCTCCACGTAAATGACTCTGTGGTGCAATTGCTCATTGTGTATTCAATAAAATTCCACTAAACTATCCTAATTTTTGCTGTTTTCATTTTGCAAGGAACAAGCAATAAGGATGGAGCTGTGAAAAAATTGGTAGTGCTTTCTTTTTAACTTTTCAATAAGTATGAACATCTTTGTCTGTTAGTTAAGACTTTTGGTTTAGTTTATTTTGTATAATCCTCTTCTATTATTTTGTAAACAATGGTATTTTGTATTAAAAACACATGAAGTTTGTTGTTTGTTGTTCTTATCAGGTTTACAAGGTTTTATAAATTACAAAGTAAATTGTTTGGAAATGGTTTTAAAAGGATTTATATGGTTTTATAACTAGCATATAAAACCATATAAATTCAATTAAAATACCCAAATATCCAATAATGTAGTTTCGGCCGAGTGTATAAAATCAGAACTATAATTATACAACTAGAGTGATATATCATGGTTTTTACCCTATTTAGACCATGATATAAGTCCTTTTTATAGAGTCTTTCTAGTATTTTGTAGTCTTTTAGAGTCTTTTACATGTCTTAGCACGTTTGGAGGATTATTGGAGATATTGGAGA
Source organism: Eutrema yunnanense (assembly GCA_002933935.1). Lineage (NCBI taxonomy): Eukaryota > Viridiplantae > Streptophyta > Magnoliopsida > Brassicales > Brassicaceae > Eutrema > Eutrema yunnanense. Next base: position 212,989 of record PKML01043782.1, read on the forward strand.
TTATGGGAGCACTTTGGAGCAGAAGCTGAAGTCGTGTTGCTGAGTATCTGATTTCACGGCAAGTATCGATCGATACCCCCTGGTATCGATCGATACCCAGCGCAGCAAACACAACCCGCGAGTTTTGTCAAGACTTAAAGAATTACAAAAGTGCCCAGAAGTCTTTGATATTTACAAGAAGACCCCAAGTCGTGATTTAGGTTATAAATAGGAGTTTTCAGCCATCTGTTTAGGCTATGAATTATTTTGCTTGAGTTTAAGAGAGATTTTGGTGAGAGATACAAGTCCGATTTCCCTTCGTCCGAGATTAGATCTCAAAACCTTTGTTTCTCTTTCTGATTTTATATAGAGTATTTATTCAAACATGTTTATTAATTTAATCTCCATGTCTGAGTAGATCTCTTGTTAGGTTTGAGGATTCTCATTAGGGATTTC
>PKML01043782.1:218748-231199 GCA_002933935.1 Eutrema yunnanense
CTTAATCTGAATCCTGTTAGTTAATTTAGCTGCATTCATTGATTTCCTGAGAAATACCCTGGGCCTATATTCTCTCCATTGATTTACAACTCTTTTAAATTCTGCATTGTTTTTAATTACATCTGTTTCGCTTAGCGTAATTCAGCATCTAGAATCTATTGTGTGTTTCCGTGAGTCCTTGTGTTCGACCCCTAGCTAGACTACAACAACTGCTTTAGTACTGTTAGGGTATTAAATTGAGCATATCAGCAAGTCGAAGTCTCCAACAGGCAAATCAAGGAGATTCTAGAAAAGACAGTGAATGCTTCAAGGAAGGATTGGTTTACAAAGCTGGATGATGCACTATGGGCTTACAGGACCGCTTTCAAGACACCGTTGGGCACTACACCATTTCACATGCTGTATGGGAAAGCATGTCACCTTCCAGTGGAGATTGAGCACAAGGCAGCATGGGCGACGAAGTTGCTGAACTATGACATCAAACCTGCTACAGAAAGGAGATTGATTCAGCTGAACGAACTGGATGAGATTAGGCATCATGCCTATGAGAACTCAAGGCTGTACAAGGAGAGAACAAAAGCTTATCATGATAAGCTTATAATGCCTTTGGATGATGAACAAAAGCTTATCATGAACAAGGCTGATCGACCCAGCAGGAGCTGAGTTCACTGTCAATGGACAGAGGGTTAAACATTATTGGGCGAAAGCCGAGATTCCAACAGGGCATATAATGCCTTTGGATGATGCACCAACAGCCTGAAAGGCGTTACAGTCAAGCTATTGACGTTAAACGAGCGCTTGGTGGGAGGCAACCCACTGGTGAGTCTGTCTTTGAGTCATTTTTGGTTTTTATTTTCGTCTGTTTTGAGTCTGTGTCAGGATGAACAAGGAGCAACTCGAAATCGCCTAAGCATCGATCGATACCCCACTGGTATCGATCGACACCAATCGCGGATGAAAATTTCACCAAGTCGATCTAAGCATGGTATCGATCGATACCATGCTGTGTGTCGATCGACACTCGGTGTTCCAGAACGGTAATTTCTTGTTTCTCTACATTCTATCCTTTTCTTTTGTCTTCATCTACCTACTCTAGGCTAGATAACACTGGGGACAGTGTTGTTCAAGTCTGGGGGAGGTGTCTGCTGACATTGTTTTTGTTTTTCTTAGAGTCAGTCGTTTTATCGAGTCAAAATTGTTTTATTGAGTCAAAACCTGTTGGAGATGATGATCCTGTGCTTGAACATATTGATTTGATTTTGTTTTTGAGTGCACAGTGTTACAAGATCAGTTCTAGATCGACTAATGAAAAATCCAAGGACTAACCAGTTGACTAGAAAACATCCATGTCTCCAGCAGAGTTCTTCTGAAGTCTGAGCCAAATTTTTGCACTTCATCAATGTGGTTAGTGTTTTTAGAGCTTGATTCATCATTCATATCTGATAAAGGAACCAATGTGTTTAGAGTTATGGTATCTCTCTCCCCTGTTATAAGTTGATAGATAAGAGCATAAAAGATTGAAATGATTTTCTTCTGAGTATAGGGTTAGGAAAATTTCCAGCGATCCCATTATTCTACTTAAGAGGGGATGATCACACAGAGGATTGGAAGCGAGGCTAGGATTTTCCTATGATGCCATTATTCGCCTACATCCTTTGATACATAGAAAGGGAAGAACCGGGGATTTGGTGGCAAACACCATCAATACTCGCGTCTCATACCTTGATGTGTATATGCTAAGATGAAAATAAAAAAAATAATAAGAACATAATAAGGAATAAGTCTGGGGGAGAGAAATTGATACAAAAAGTGTGAAAAAGGGCGGTTCCTTGTCATGATATTGTTTGGTAAAGAGTCTAGAAGGTTCTTGAATACTAACTGCAGCGATGAAACTGGCGATGAGGGCTTTACTTGAACAATGCTGTGGGATTTTGTGTGGAGTCTGGGAAAGCTGCGAATGTCTACGGAGAAGTACATGGTGGTTTGATCAAAAGCTGATTTGGTGACATTTGGATACTTGGAAAAAGGGTCTTTTCGATGGTTCATGAATAGGTGAGTCTCTACGTTTTCAAACCTCTTTCTCTGTTTAGTCTTCTATTTGCTTGAGGGCAAGCAAAGGCTAAGTCTGGGGGAGTTGATATATCATGGTTTTTACCCTATTTAGACCATGATATAAGTCCTTTTTATAGAGTCTTTATAGTATTTTGTAGTCTTTTAGAGTCTTTTACAGGTCTTAGCACGTTTGGAGGATTATTGGAGATATTGGAGATTATGGGAGCACTTTGGAGCAGAAGCTGAAGTAGTGTTGCTGAGTATCTGATTCACGGTAAGTATCGATCGATACCCCCTGGTATCGATCGATACCCAGCGCAACAAACACAACACGCGAGTTTTGTCAAGACTTGAAGAATTACAAAAGTGCCCAGAAGTTTTTGATATTTATAAGAAGACCCCAAGTCGTGATTTAGGTTATAAATAGGAGTTTTCAGCCATCTGTTTAGGCTATGCTTTATTTTGCTTGAGTTTAAGAGAGATTTTGGTGAGAGATACAAGTCCGATTTCCCTTCGTCCGAGATTAGATCTCAAAACCTTTGTTTCTCTTTCTGATTTTATATAGAGTATTTATTCAAACATGTTTATTAATTTAATCTCCATGTCTGAGTAGATCTCTTGTTAGGTTTGGGGATTCTCATTAGGGATTTCTTTGAATGCTAGGTTGATTAGTTATTTAGGGTTCATAATCTGAATTAGTTCTTCACCTTAGGTTGTTCTCAAAGCTAATTCTAGATTGCTCACCTAGAACTTAGATCTTAGGATAATTGATTAGGCACGACAGTGCGATTAATTACCTGATAGAACTAGGGTGAGCAAATTGATTATTCGCAAAGAAATTTGGTTTAATTAATTTGTGAACATATCAAACCTGAAATTAAGGCTGATTTATTCTTAGGGATTTGCAAAGAAATTTGGGATTATGAAGTTTAGATTTAGATAGTTTTCGCAACGACAGTTGGTTAATTATACTTTAGTGATTTGAGTTCGAGAATCGTGCTTAACCTGAACCCTGATTAGTTAGTTTATTTTGCATTCATTGATTTCCTGAGAAATATCTCTGAACCTATCTTTTTCCCATTGAATACAACTCGTTTACTGCTTTCTGCTTTCTGCTTTCTGCTAAACCTGAATTGCTTAGCTTAGCTTGATTCTATAATTTATTGAGTGATTTCTGTGGATCCTTGTGTTCGACCCCTAGCTAGACTACAACTACTGCTTTAGTACTGTTAGGGTATTAAATTGAGCATATCATAGAGCTATGTAAGTTTTAAGCAATATATATCACCTGATAGAGATAATTCAAGCTCAGAAATCAATCAGAATCACTGAAATTAGGAAAGAGAGTCAATGAAAATAGAGCCGAGTCAACTTTTTCATGTTAATGGGCCTCATTATAGTTTTCATTTAATGGGCCTTGTCCATTATTCCAAAACGCAACATTTCGTAATGTTTTGGATGAGAAATATCATAAGGAACTTCGAGGACACAGAGAAGCGCAAAATATCAGAGACAGAGAGAGCAGAAGAAGAAAAGATAATATATCAAACATTCATCATATATATATATATATATATATATATTTTAAGGGATTGTTGTAATGATCACTACCAACTCGTTGATTAGCGTGGTTCACAGCGACGTGCTTGAAGACGATGCGTCGGTCCGTTGCTCTATCGTGGATCGCGGTTTTAGCAAGCTGGTCCGTTGATGTCCAAAATATAAAAGTGTCTACTGTGGGGCAGGTCAATTGGACGCATACACAATATTTGGTAGCAAAAAGTTAATGGGCTTAATATGTATGTCTAGTTCGAAATTTTTTTTTTTAACTAGACTGTAAGTAAATAATAGGGTTTTCTCACGAAAGACACAAAATGTACATATTTATATGGTTTTATATAGTTTTAAAAGGATTTATATGGTTTTATATAGTTTTAAAACTATCATATAAAACCATATAAATTCAATTAAAACACCTGATATCCAAATAATGTACCTTCAGCCGAGTATTTACCAATATCCAATAGACAACAAAGTAGATAACCAACTATAATATGAAATCTAACATTTGATTTGTAAACCATATTGGTAAAATATTTTAAAAGATTCATAAGACTTTAAAAATATTGTTCTAAAATGATTTATATGGTTTTAAAAGAATTTAAAATATTTTATATGGGTTTATATGGATTTTTATATTAGTCATGGGCATAAAAACCTAACCCGAACTATTAGGTTCGGTTTTGGTTGGCCAATATTACCCTGAATGGCTCATCAACAGATTTGTTTCGCTTATGGTATTCCAATAACTATAATTATCTAACAATAGTTAGATACCCGTACTAATGATTCATCACTCGTACATGGATCAGATCAAGCTATTCATATTGAGGTATGTTTCCGCCGCGGGGCGGGCCACTAGGACGTGTGCCATTAGCCTAAGACCTCTTCTTTCTCATATTAACATTATATAAAAGTTCCAAATTCTAGTCTCTACTTTTGAATTTCAATGGTTAAAAGGATTTATATGGTTTTATATGGTTTTATATGATTTTATATGGTTTTATAACTAGCATAGAAAACCATATAAATTCAATTAAAATACCCAAATATCCAATAATGTAGTTTCGGCCGAGAGTATAAAACCAGAACTATAATTATACAACTAGAGCTATGTAAGTTTTATGCAATATATATCACCTGATAGAGAGAATTCGAGCTCAGAAATCAATCAGAATCACTGAAATGAGGGAAGAGAGTCAATGAAAATAGAGTCGGGTCAACTTTTTTCAAGTTAATGTGCATCATTATAGTTTTCACTTAATAGGCATTGTCCATTATTCCAAAACACAACATTTCATAATGTTTTGGATGAGAAATATCAGAAGGAACTTGAAGGACACAGAGAAGCGCAAAAAAAATAAAATATATATATATATATAGTTTAAGGGATTGTTGTAATGATCACTACCAACTCGTTGATTAGCGTGGTTCACAGCAACGTGCTTGAAGACTCTGCGTCGATCCGTTGCTGTAACGTGGATCGCGGTTTTAGCGAGCTCGTCTGCTGATGTCCAAAAAATAAAAGTGTCTGCTGTGGGGCGGGCCAATTGGACGCCTACACAATATTTGATTGCAAAAGGTTAATGGGCTTAATCTGTATGTCTAGTTCGAATCTTTTTTTTTTTAACTAGACTGTAAGTAAATAATAGGGTTTTCTCACGAAATGCACCAAATTTAAGGATTTATATGGTTTTATATAGTTTTAAAAAGATTTATATGGTTTTATATAGTTTTAAAACTATCATATAAAACCATATAAATACAATTAAAAAACCTGATATCCAAAAACTATATAATATCATATAAAGATTTAATTAGAAGTGTATTAGGAATTTCACCAAAAATATTAATGATTGATGAACTTGAAATTAAAAGTTTTCCTTGGGGAATTCAAACATGGTCGTAGTTTTTCTAGAGAAATTTTGAGTCAATCTCTCTAACTCTCCTATGATGCATGATTTACCACACTAGAAAACCCCTACAAACAAAATACAAAGGCAAAATACATGAGAAATCGCCTATATATATATATATAGTTTAAGGGATTGTTGTAATGATTACGTACTAACTCGTTGATTGGCGTGGTTCACAACGACATGCTTGAAGGTGCTGCGTCGGTCCGTTGCTGTAACGTGGATCGCGATTCTAGCGGGCTGGTCCGTAGCTGTCCAAAAAATAAAAGTGTTTGCTGTGGGGCTGGCCAATTGGACGCGGGCTCAATATTTGGTTGCAAAGGTTAATGGGCTTAATCTTTATGTCCAGTTCGAACTCTTTTTATTTTAAACTAGACTGTAAGTAAAATAATAGGGTTTTCTCACGAAGGACACCGAAAGTAAGGATTTATATGGTTTTATATAGTTTTAAAATGATTTATATGGTTTTATATAGTTTTAAACTTATCATGTAAAACCATATAAATTCAATTAAAACACCCAATATCTAAATAATGTAGCTTCGGCCAAGTATTTACCAATATCCAATATACAATATCTTTTCCTGTCTGAATGCTGAGTACGAAACTCAAAGCTATATTTCATTGCCAGCGTCCGCAACCTGTTGCTCATTTCCTGTTTGTCTTTAAAAAAATTTCCACAATAAAGGCCATCATCATCACCGACATAGTTATTAGAGGAACAACTGGGAGCCATAGGTCTTGGATCAGGCATTGAAACTTCATATTGGTAACCACGTCTTAAAGTTGAAGTTTCTGATCTATAAAACACATGAGTGGTCGAGTTCACCCTTCTCTAAATTTAGAACAAACAAAAAAACAGCAAACAAATTTACAAATCCTTATAAATGAATAGCTAAACAAAGAGCTTTATCGATAAAAGTACCTCATGCCCAATATGAAGTGAAGGATTAGTAGTTGTAACACTCTCATCAATAATTAAGTTTATTTTTCCCTGTGAAGTAGCTGGTGAATTAAAACTCTTTGATGTTTGTGATCCATAAAACTTTTTGTTTCTCTGCAAATTTGGAAGAAACAAAAACAGCAAACAAATTTACAAACTCTTATAAATGAATAACTAAACAAAGATATTTCTTGATAAAAGTACCTCATGACTAACAAGAAGTGGACAATTAGTTGTTGTTACACTCTCATTAATAATTGAGTGAGTTTGTCCCTATAAGACAAACACTATCAAATGAATAACACATATTGTTTTTTTAAATAAAACTACCTCATCCCTAACCAGACGTGAAGGAGCTGGAGCATTAAAAATCTCCTCGAATTGAACATTCTCTACCATAGTAATTGAGTTAGTTTCTCTCTGCAAGAGAAACATGTAATTTTATAAATCTGCAGAAAATAAATTAAAAAACTTATAAATAACAAACATTTGTAAGTACCTCATTCTGTGGTGTGATGGAAACTTTATTGCTACTTTTCTTGTTATTTTCTATCAATGTAACACATAACTTAACTTCTCTGCTATCTTGAAGCTTGTTCATAAAAGATCTCACTTGGCGATCATTCCTAATAAACACTGGAGGAAGTTCTTTTAAGCCTGATCTATAACTAATCTTTACATAACTCACATTACCATCAATGCCAAAATCTTCTAAAACCACATCAACCAAATCTTTGTAGGTAATGTCTTTTTTGATGACACTAATTGAGCTTCCTCTTTCACCATCAATAATGAAATCTCATGTGCCATTTGTGAACTCCCATCTTCCACATACAGAGTATAGTTCAATCATTGTAACCTGATAAAAGCAAAAATATGGTTTACAAGGTCCTACCAGAAGCTTGTAAAGCTCAAATTTACAAATCCATTGAACAAATAAATTTCTCAATGACATGTCATCTCCAAAACTTGAAATCCATCTATGAAACTACATAGACCCTAAGAATTCAACAAAGAAATTTCTCAATTGCCTCATCTTAATGACACAGACTTCACATACTTTATAAGGCTATATAGATTTACTGAACAAAGAAATTGCGTGCTGATGAATTTATAAGGCTATATAGATTTACTGAACAAAGAAATTGCTCAATCATCGTCATCTCCAAAACCTAAAATCAAATACAATCCATAAATTATCAATTGGGCAGACATCTTCGAAATCTCATCACCTAATATAAAGTCGTCATCTCCTAATCAAGCAAAAGCAAATCTATGAATTTTTTCCCAATACCTAGAAAAGATAAACAATCTATTCCCTCGCGCAATAACAGTTGTTGTCGTCGATGGTGGCGTCGATGGTGGGGAATTTTCTCCCAAAATACTCAACCACCGGCGATAGAATCGTCGGACCAATCTTCTTCGAGTATGAATTCCGGCCAGATCAGGAGTATAAACCTCACAAAAAAACTTGTAGCAATTTATCAGTGAGGGCAAAATGGTCAACCATTTATTATATGAGGGTGGTTTTGAATAAGTTTTTAGGTGATTGTAGTTTTGTAAAGAGAAGTCTAAATGGTGGTATTTTTTAAAATTTCCCATCTAAAATACTAATATAAAATTTAACACTGATCTAAATACTAATCTAAAATACTAAATACAACCTAACATTTTGCCCTCACGGGGTAAGCCATGGCTCTCAAAGAACCATTCTAATCTTCCGTCGGCCGTCCCCGTCACCAGCGAGATCTCCTCCGGGCAAGTCTGCTTCTGACATCCTTCTCTGCTCTGTTCCGCTATGGATTCCGGCATTAAGTTCTCGTGTTCTGCTCTCACCCTCCGTCGTATTCCGGCGAGAATCTTCGTTTCTTACGCGTCCTCCTCTCACCGTCGAACGGTGAAAGCTCCATCGAACATCCTTCATCCTCCGGATCCGCCGGACCCACCGGATCCGCCGGACCCACCAGATCCGCCGGATCTACATACATCTCCGGTCCAAATCCTAACCTTCTGTCACCCTCGGCTTCTCTCCGTGCTCCACCGCTCAAAAGATGACTTCCACCGGCGAATCGTCGGAGGTAACTACTCTTTCCCTCTACCGCGACTGAAGACTGATTTGCTGGTCCGAAGTTTTGCTCCGGCGTCTCCTCGTCATTTCCCCACCGTTCCGAAGCGTCCCGGCTCAACCGGCGAAGAACAATATTATTATATTGTCCAAGTGACGAGTCGAAGCTCATGTTCCGACGTGACCTCTCTCCATCCGTTTCTTCGTGAAGCCAAAGAATGGCAAAAGGGTTATCTGAGTAAATCCAAGGCATTTTTGCTTGTGGTGTCGATATCCTCCTCTGAAACTATCACATATTTAATTCCCAAACCAAGCGTCATTTGAGTAAATCCAAGGCTTCTTCGCCTATGGTGTCAATCCGTGCAGTCTTTTCCCAAGCTGCCTCTAAAGAAATAAGGAATTTCTCGGTAGAATCCGAATCCTTACAATTGCGTAGAGCCATATTCTCAGGCTCTGAAGTTACAACGGAGCTCGTTCTATTACGACCCGAAAGTATGGACTGTGTTTCAAAGTCACATTGCAAAGTGACCAACTATCTCTATTCTGCTTCCATCGCGAATGGTTTATTGACGCATCTAAGTATCCTTGGCAAGGGCTTAGATTCGTTGTCTTTCTATCATGTTTATCTAGCTTTAATCTACTTTGTTGCAACTAGTTCAGCCAATGAAGTGGTGGTTAATTTGGCTTTGTACGCTCTAAGTTCATTTGTATCAAACTCTTTGGAATGATATAAAATCGCTTGTTTGACAAAAAAAAAAATAAAAAAAATTAGTCACTTACATTTACAATGGAAAGTGGACGGTGGCGGCGGCGGCGTACGGTGGCGACAAGCGACGAGCGGCGGCGGCGGACGAGCGGCGGCGGTACCTGGAAAAAAAAAGGAAGATTGAAGTTAGAGATTGAGGAAGAGAAAGATTAAGAGAAGAAGAGAAGAGCTTGAGGAAGGGGAAACTTATCGGCGGCGACTCACGGCGGCGTCTCATGGCGGCGAGAAGAGACCGGCGGCAAGAAGATACTGGTTGCGGCGAGAGCTTCCGGTGGAGAGAGAGAGAGAGAGAGAAAGAGAGAGAGAGAGAGAGAGAGAGAGAGAGAGAGAGAGAAGAAATAAAGAAGAAGAAGAAATGAAAAAGAAGAAGATGGTTCGTTAGATAAATCAATCGATTTCCGACGGAAACTAAAATTTTTTTTCGTTTAGGCGGTCAAAATTCCCGCGGTCTCGAAAAACCCTAAGTCTGTCGGAAATCCGTCCGAAATTTCCGACGGGTACGGTATATTCCCTGCATGTGTTTCGATTGGCCAGTCAGCATACACGTGTCCAAATGTCCATATCCGTCGGAAATTTCCGACGGATTTCCAACGGATTTAGGGTAAATTTGGGGTTTAGGGTTTGGGGATTGGATTTATTGAAATAATGTACACGTTTCATTGAAAAAATAGTAAATTCATCAATTATCACTTTATAACTTTTTACAAGATCAAAACCTATACATTTCTCATAACATCTCTATACCTTATACTAACACCTTTATCAAATTTTATAAAATCTACTATTTTTTTATCTTGTAATTTTATTTAAAATTTGACAAGTTCAAGCTATTTTATATACATCATATAAGTATTTGTCTACAATTTCTACAAAAAAACCTAACCCCTATACCCTAAACCACATTTTTTTGGAACGCCGTCGGAAATTTTCGATGGAGTTCCGACGGATTGTTGACCATAGGGTTTTATACACGTTTACCTCGTTTACAAAACCAAAAAAAATGCTAAGTATACTACCGTCGGATTTCCGTCGAAAATTTTCGACGGATTTCCGACAGATGTTAAAACCCCGGCTAAAACTGGATTCGTATCGACATCTCCCCGGCAATTGGTCCGACGGATTGTTGTCGTCGGATATCCATCGGGAATTTCTGACGGATTTCCGACGGGTACGATTTTCCGACGGATTTCCGACGAACGTACCATCCGTCGGAAAACCGTCCGAAACTTCCGATGGAATTACGACCGTCGTAATTACCGTCGGAAATGCCTTTGTTTTCTTATAGTGATAGTCTTTACACCACTCCGCAAATTGTGTATCTTTTGCTCTCATCATTGCGTCTGAAGTAATATTTGGGATGTTAAGCGTTATATATATATTCTTCAAACATCATGCATACATATTTATTTAACTATAAATTATAAAGTAGCATATCCGCAATTGGTAGATAAAACGTCTGGTTGGACGAGACTTGTTGCAGAGAATATTAATTTGCTACGTATAGCCACGAAAAGTTTGTAGCTAAATGTACTGATCATTAGAGCAACATGTATACCCGTGAATTAGATGACAGGACTAGTCGGCAAAGCAACGTATATACGAATAGCCACAACGACCTTCGTGGATAAAGATACAAATAACCACAAGTGTCGGTTGTGTGACTTGTGTCTATAATTGCAACGATAGGTTTGTGGCTAGTTCGTGACAATATATCCACCGTGTTGTTCGTAGCTAATTGTGGCTAATCGTATACGAATAGCCACAAATTGTTTTTGTGGCTAACTAGCCAAGAAATAGCCACACATTTGCTACGAATTTTAGATATTTTATGGTGTGTCTGATTTGTAGCTATTAAACTATAGTCACAAATCGCTTGTAGCTATTTCGTGGCTAAATTTTGTTTTTCTTGTAGTGCATGAGGGTTAATAAATGGATAACAACGTAAGATATTTGGACTGAGGATATCATGGATGAAAACTTATCAAGTTCCCAATATCCAAATAATTAGGTCCATGGTAATTTACATTGTTAGAATTCAATGTTGATCCAACCAACCACCCATGTTGATAATGGTTCGAACCTTTAGAAAGGTTATTGAATTCAATGTTGATCCAATGGTGAATATAGATTTCACTTATCTCTAGAATATATGGACATTGGAGAAACCATTACAAGATTGATATAAGCACGATGAACGCAGACGAGAGACTTTGAAATAATCTTGGCTGAAATGAATTTGGCTATTGAGGCTACTTACTATTACCAAGCAACGAGAAAACAAAAAACACAAAGATAGAAGTGTTCCTTGAAAGGTTTTAGTAGTTTTATTTTTTTGAAGAGATTCATGAAGTTTTCTTTTGGATGTGTTTTTCTATCATAGGTAATAAGATATTGTGGTTCACAGTGGTCATATGGCCATTGTAGGGTTATTATGGCTATCATGTCGGGTTTTGTCGGCCCCAAAAACAAATATATAGAAATAAATAAGCATCTAGTAATTTAGCTTATGTTGTTCTTTTTAATGTTTTCAAGGTATTAAGCTACTTTTGTTAGCTTGTTGTTTATATATTTTTTTCATATTTCGATGAATATGTAAACTTTATTGAAACCAAAGAAAAACAAGACAATATTGTTCAGTAGACCAAAACAATTAGGTTTTATGATGTAAAAGCAACGAAGCAAGTCATCCAAAGTGATCTACAGGATCATTCAAAAGACCAATGGTTTTCTTGGCGAATATGTGCCTCTTCCTGAAATCATTCTCGATGTTGAAGATAGTGCGAATCTCATCAACACTTTTAGCTGAAAATTCATAATCGATATGATGCAAGTGTGTTTATATGATTATAGGTACGTGTGGTGTGAAAAATAGGATTGAGAGATAGTAAGAGTTAATGAGAGTCTTTGCTAATCTCTATAATATTATTTAAGAAGACATTTTTAAAAATGAATTTTGTTTTGTAAGTTATTACATGAAATGCCATTACAAATAGCAAACAATATTTGGAATAGGAAAGGATATAATAGTGTTTTAAAATTATTGATTAGAATATGAAAAGTATATATTTTTCATTAAATTTATTATCTAATTTTTAATACTATATAGTTTAAAATAATAATCAATTCATATATATATATATATATATATAT
>PKML01043782.1:237935-258007 GCA_002933935.1 Eutrema yunnanense
CCGGAGGAAGACGAATCACCACCATCGCCATCGACGACGACGACGTGTTTCTTGCAATACTCGAGCACTTTGGCGAGGATCTGGCTGGTGATGTTGGCAAGAGGGATTCCGTTACCGACGCAGTCATCTTCAACCATGTGAGCTATGGTCTGCGACTGGAGAGCCACCGCTTCTTCAATCTCAAAGGTCTCGCCATCTGAGCTCTTCAAAACAATCTTTTTCGCCGAAGTCGACATCGTTCGTACTTTAGGATACTTAATGTGATGAATGATACAAAGTATGAACCAACAATGCATCTCTATTTATAGGATTTTTTAGTCGGTGATTTTGTTCAAAGTCCTAACATGATTAGCAAATATGGAAATTAACATACATTATTTTGTGTTGACCAAAAAAAGAAAATGAAACATTATTATGTTTTCCCAAACAGAAAAAGGAAAGAAAGTTATATAGAAGGCAACGACAATCATATGTGAGGAAATATTATTATGTTTGTGACTATTTTGATAAAAGAAGATAAATTTTGATATGATAATCTTTGAATACATGTTTTGGCTGGTGGTATGCACTCGAATGTGATTTTATAAATTTCAGAAAGGAATTTGTATTTTCTTTTTTGTATTTTTAAAACATAATATCTACCGAATATATGAAAAACTTAATCAGTTTTTATTTCTTGACCAATGACCCATTTAGTTACCCTTACCGGAGTTAGGTTTTGAGCGCTTTTGCCAATTCACTTCAGTCGATATCTTTATATATACAATGCCAATAAGAGAGAATTTCTCAAAGTAAACTCGTTCATAAGGAATATTACTACACTAACTTCTTGTTTACTAGACTAATCTTAGAAAGTTGGTCAATGTCTAATTTATCCAAATGTTGTATTATATTACGAGTATGTCATTAATTATTTATTTTTGATTTATTTATTTTGAACAAAAAGAAATAAATGAAATAAAAGAAGGAAATGTAAAAAAAAAATAATTAAAACATAACAAAACTGGTTTACAAATAAATAAATAAAATCTCTCGACAAAAGGCGATAGGCGATTGTTGGATTCCAACGCGATTCCAACGAGGAGTGAGGCGTTTCCGGTAAGTCTCTTCATCTTCTTGATTCGTTTTAGGTTTCTCTTTAGTTCTCCGAAGTTCTCCGAAGTTCCCCGAAGAAGAAGAACCGCAGCGACGAAGGATGGTCGCGACAAAGGATGGTTACCATGACGAAGGAGGCGTGTCGAAGTTTCGGGGGAGGCGTGTCGAAGTTTCGGCGAGTCATCTGCTGTCATGTCGGCGACGATTGAGGGAGAATGGACGGTTGGAGGCGGCAAAATCCCTAATTGCATAGTGTTTTTTATTTTTGCAGCGGCGAAACCTAACCCTAATTTTTGTTTATGTTGCAGATAACTTTTTTAGTTTGTGTAGCCGGTCTATTGATCGATATTCCGGTGAGAGCAAGAATTTTCCGGTGAGAGCAAGAATTTTCCGGTGAGAAATGTTAAATATTGTATTTCTTTGGTGATAGATTTTGTAGCGCTTGATGGTAGATTTAATAGTTTGACAAATGTGGTTGGGTGAGTTTGGTAGATTTGTTTGTATATGACGTTAGTATATATATAGATGACGGTAGATTTGTTTTTATATCATGGGGGCTGAATTGTGGGTTAGTTGCTTCTTTAATGATGTTGAGGATTATTTTCTTCATTCTTTTTTAATGATGTTGAGGATTATTTTCTTCATTCTTCTTCGTCCTCTGGTCAAGTTAATGCATGAAAGTAGATAAGATCTAAATTGCTGAAAATTCATAATCGATATAATGCAAGTGTGTTTTATATGGTTATAGAAACATGTGGTGCGAAAAAGAGGATTGAGAGATAGTAAGAGTTTTTTATTGTTGCTACAAGAGATAGTAAGAGTTAATGAGAGTCTTTGCTAATCTCTATAATATTATTTAAGAAGACATTTTTAAAAATGAATTTTATTTTGTAAGTTATTACATGAAATGTCATTACAAATAGCAAAAAATAATTAGAATATGAAAGGATATGATAGTCTTTTAAAATTATTGATTAGAATATAGAAAGTATATATTTTGCATTAAACAAGTCATTTATTATTTAATTTCTAAAATAATAATCAATTCATATATATATATTCAAAGAAAAAAAATCTATTCAAAATCTTGCTATATGTTTCACTATAATTTATTATATTTTATTTGAATATATATCAAAACGAAAGTTGAAAAATATTTTACTAATTTTATAAAAAGTTAGACACAAGAAAACTATTTTTTTTTTAAGGATTTCGTAGACTAACCATAAAAACTAGAGTCATTTAACGGTGCATATTAGAGTTATGTTTTCAGGATTATAATTTTTTGCGGATTATCCTGAATAATATTTTAGTTCACTGCAAAACGTTTTTTTTTTTAAAAGACAAATTATTATAATTTGACAGATTTATCTATAATCATTAGTTAGTTATATTGTAAAATTCAGATAAAAACAACTTTCTTAAATTTGAAAACAATTTCTTTTAAAAAAATTACTCCGCGCTATAATTAGGGCGGATTAAATCATAGTTATAATTCATTTTGTAAAAGAAAATGAATAAGAAAAAAAAAACGTACTCAAATCAAAAAGCTTTAAATGTAATCATCTTTCTAGATTCAGTCACACCATAATAATCCTACAATAATTGACTTCTTGAAGGGCAATGAGGAAAGAATCAAACTTCTTCTTTTTTCAGATTGGTGTTTTATTTTCGCCCAAATTCTTGAATTGTTTTTGTGGCCAACGTGAGAACGTGATATGCTCAAATTAATACCCTAACAGATACTAAAGCGGTTGGCGTAGTATAGGTAGGGGTCGAACCACAAAGACTCGAAGAAACACACATTACATTATATAGATCCAAAATACGCTAAATCAAAAGATGTAAACGAAAACAGGTACGAAGTTAAAAGTGTTGTAAATCAATTGAGAATATATAGGCCCAGGGTTTTCTCAGGAAATCAATAAATGCAGCTAAATTAACTAACATGATTCAGATTACGCACAATTCTTGAACTCAAATCACTAAAATATAGCTAACCAACTCTCGTTGCGAAAACTATCTAAATCTAAATCCTAAGAATTCCAAATCTCTTTGCGAATCCTAAAGTCTACATCAGCTTTAAAGTTCAGGTTTGATATGTTCACAAATCAATTAAACCAAATCTCTTTGCGAATAATCAATTTGCTCACCTAAGGTTCTATCAGGTAATTAATCGCACTCTCTTGCCTAATCAATTATCCTAAGATCTAAGTTCCAGATTCGTCAACCTAGAATTAGCTTTGAACACAACCTAAGGTGAAGAACTAATTCAGATAGTGAATCCTAAACAGACAATTAACCTAGCATTCAAAGAAATCATTTATGAGAAAACCCTAAACCTAAAGTGGATCTACTCAGACATGGTGAATGAAACAATAAACATGTTTGAATAAATCATCAATAAAATAAAAAGAGGTTTTGAGATCTGATCTCGGACGAAGGGAGATTCAGACTTATCTCAAACCAAAGTATAATCAAAGTAATACAAAAATAAAGCATAGCCTAAAAGTGGCTGTAAAATCCCTATAAATAACCTAAAACACGTTCTGGGCCTTTTCTGTAATTAATAAAGTCTTCTGGACCAAGTTGCAGGGTCTTTAAACTTGTAAAATTACGTTTTTCCCCGTATGCAGTTGGTATCGGTCGATACTGGACTGGTGTCGGTCGATACTGTACAGTGTCGATCGACAGACTGGACTGTCTTCACGAAAACTGGCATAACTTTCGATCGCACCGTTGGAATGGCCTCAAAGCACCTCCAAATGAAAGCTAATCCATTGATATGTCTTGTGTCCAAATTTGAGCTCAATCCATCGGTGGGAATTTCTTCAACGAATGCCAAACTTCTGCCATCTCTGCATGACTATGCTCATTTTCTCTCAAAATGCTCCAGAATCCTCCAAAAACTCCAATTAAGCTCCAAACGTGCTAAAACCTGTAAAAGACTCTAAAAGACTCTATAATAGAATAAAGACTCGATAAAACAGACTTATATCATGGCTTAAATGAGGTAAAAACCATGATATATCAACTCCCCCAGACTTCGCCTTTGCTTGCCCCCAAGCAAATAGAAGACTAAACCAGAGAAAGGGGTTTGAAAACATAGAGACTCACCTGTTCACGAACCATCGAAATGAAATTTTTCCCAAGTATCCAAATGTCACCAAATCAGCTTTTGATCTAACCACCATGTACTTCTCCGTAGACATTCGCAGCTTTCCCGGACTCCACACATTATCCCACATCATTGTTCAAATAAAACCCTCATCGCCAGTTTCATCGCTGCAGCTTATGTTCAAGAACCTTCTAGATTCTTTACCAGACAATATCATGACAAGGAACCACCGTTTTTCACACTTTTTGTATCAATTTCTCTCCCCCATATTTGTTTCTTATTATGTTCTTTCTTTTATTTTCAGCTTTGCATTTACACATTAAGGTATGAGACGCGAGTATTGATGGTGTTTGCCACCAAATCCCCGGTTCTTCCCTCTCTATGTATCAAAGGATGTAGGCGAATAATGGCATCATAGGAAAATCCTAGCCTCGCTTCCAATCCTCTGTGTGATCATCCCCTCTTAAGTAGAATAATGGGATCGCTGGAAATTTTCCTAACCCTCTACTCAGAAGAAAATCATTTCAATCTTTTATGCTCTTATTTATCAACTTATAACAGGGGAGAGAGATACCATAACTCTAAACACATGGGTTCCTTTATCAGATATGAATGATGAATCAAGCTCTAAAAACACTAACCACATTGATGAAGTGCAAAAATTTGGCTCAGGCTTCAGAAGAACTCTGCTGGAGACATGGATGTTTTCTAGTCAACTGGTCAGTCCTTGGATTTTTCATTAGTCGATCTAGAACTGATCCTGTAACACTGTGCACTCAAAAACAAAATCAAATCAATAGGTTCAAGCACAGGATCATAATCTCCAACAAAATTTTGACTCAATAAAACAATTTTGACTCTATAAAACAACTGACTCTAAGAAAAACAAAAACTTTGTCAGCAGACACCTCCCCCAGACTTGAACAACACTGTCCCCAGTGTTATCTAGCCTAGAGTCAGTGAAATAAAACAAAAGAAAAGGATAAACGAAGAGAAACCAGAAATTACCTTCCTGGAACACCGAGTGTCGATCGACACACACCATGGTATCGATCGATACCATGCTTAGATCGACTTGGTGAACTTTCATCCGCGATTAGTGTCGATCGATACCAATGGGGTATCGATCGATGCTTAGGCGATTTCGAGTTTTGCTCCTTCTTTATCCTGACACAAACTCAAAACAAACGAAAAATAAAAAGAAAAACGAATTAAAAACAGACTCACCAGTGGGTTGCCTCCCACCAAGCGCTCGTTTAACGTCAATAGCTTGACTGTAACGCCCTTCAGGCTGGATAAGAGTGAGAGCTTGCACCAAAACAGGCTCCATCACTTGACATTACTAGCTTCAGCGTTCTGCTTAGCATGCTGTCCATGAACTCTTGTCCTTTCTCTTTCAGCTCAGAAGTAAGCAGGACTCTGGCTTTAGCGAATGGCTTCAAGGCTCCTTTGCACTTGACCTTGTAATCAATCGAATTCCCATCACACTTCTGAGGTATCAAAGTGACATGGGGATTCTCGACCTTCTTGTTCTTGGCCTTCTTCTTCTTTGTTGCCTTAACTTTCTTGGCAGCTTCTTTGGGGATGTTGGGCGGTTCAGTAGGAACGTCTGTGGCAGCAGGCTCATCAGGTGGCTCTTTCAAAAGATCAACTGCTAGCCACTCACCTGTGACAACCTCGATGCTAGAGACACGTGTAGGAACACTCCTAGGGGGAATGACACCATAATAAACTCCTCTGTCAATGTAAGAGAAAGAGATTCTCTTATTAGGTGTGTCTATGATCGCGCCTGCAGTAGCCATGAACGGTCGTCCCAAAAGTATTGGCATACGAGATATCGCACCCATCTCCACAACCTGAAAATCAGTAGGAACCAAACAGTCTCCTACTTTGACCAGCAAACCATGGATTTCACCATACGGAAGTGAGGTGGAATCGTTTGCAAACGTGATAGATGTCTTGGGAGATCGAATATTAGCCCCTAACCGCTCTGCAATTGCCCTTGAGATGACATTGACACTAGCCCCTGAGTCAACAAGAGACTCTTTGAAATCAACTCCTGAGATGGAGCATGGAACAGCGAATTTCCCTGGATCTTCTCTCTGTGTCAACTGTCTCAGTGGAGGTGGACCTCTAGCCTTAATGAAGAGTGCCTTAATCTCTTCCTCAGTTTCTCTGCAATCCTTAAAGTGACTTAGCAGAGGACGGCACTCTAGAGCTTCTTCAAAGGTGTACGAGTCAGGAATCCTTCGTACCATCTTTTCAAAGCCACGCAGCTGCTTTGAAGAGATGGGATCTCTGAGATGTTTAGGAACAGGATTGGAATCCTTCTTGGGGTTGCGAGCTCTTTTCTCAGCTTGTTCCTTAGCTCTCGCTGCCTCATACATGGTATCCTGGTCTTCCCAAAATTGGGCGATGTTGAATCGTTTTGGTACGACTTGAGTCACAGTTTTTGGCTCGATCTGCGATGGGTATCGATCGATACCAGGCAGGGTATCGATCGATACTCCTGCTTTTGAATCGTTCCTGACAGGTTCATCTTCATCAGAAAGAAGCTCCACGTTCGGGTTATCCAGCATATACTGTAGTTTAGCAATCTCCCATTCCTCCCTTGTCAGCCCAGGAACATTAGGATAAGGCATCCCGGGTATATACACTCGTTCTGCAACGACCTTAGGCACCACAGTCGAAGTATCTTGTATCTTCTCAGAAATCGCCTTGGTATCGACCGATACCAATGGGGTATCGATCGATACACGGGTTTTTGAATCCATTCGAGCAGACGTCTGGGCTGGTATCGATCGATACTGGGGAGTATCGATCGATGCTTGTGCGATTTCAGGAACTGCATCGAAATTTTCTGCACGTGAGCTGATGGCATTGACGTGTGCATTGTGTGAATGAACCGCCTTTCCCTTGGAATTTGCTGCAGTCTGAGCTACTTGCGTCTCCAGCATCCTGTGGCTTGTTTTTAGAGCTTCGATCCTTTCACTCAAATCGGTGTACATGGTGTCCATCTTACCATTGAAGTTCACTGTGATCTGCTGCTGTCCTTGAACGAGCGTTTCAAACATAGCTTCAATCTTGTTCTCAGGAGCTTTGGGTGGTGGGGATTGGTACCCTCCTTGCTGACCGTAGTTGGTGAAGTTTCGATTGGTGTTGTACCCAGATCTCTGACCCTGAAAACCAGAACCACCAACGTAGTTACAATCTTCCACTTCAGTCTCAGCAGCAAAATGGACGGCCTTTGTTGTCTTTCCCAGCAGAAGACTGTGCATAGAATCCAGCTGAGCTTTAACCTCAGCGATCTGCGACCCATCCTGATTACCAGCCAGCCTCTTGCGCTCGAAATCTGCGCTCTTGGTGCTACTACTAGAGGCAAAGTTCTCAATCAACACAATAGCATCCTCAGGATATCTGGTGTTGAAATTACCATTGCTCGAAGAGTCCAGACCCATCTGATATCTCCAATCTACTCCTCTGAAGAAGATACCCAGCAGCTGCACATCAGAGTATCCATGATGTGGACAATCTCTCTGGTACGATCTGAATCTTGTCCAAGCAGCCTTGAACGCCTCAGTAGGTCCTTGAGAAAAAGTGGAGATCTTATTCCTCAGATCTTCAGATCGTCCATCATCGTAGAAATTAATCAGGAATGCCCTCTTAGTGTCCTCCCAATTAGTTAGCGATCCAGCAGGTAGCTGCCTCAGCCAGTAGGTCGCTTCTCCACCTAGAGAGTAGGGGAAAAGCTTGCAGAAGAGGTAGTCGTAGGACACTCCATTGCTCTTGATGCTAGTGACCAAGTCCTCGAACCTCTCTACATGGTCCATTGGATGTTCATGAGGAAGACCATGAAAGAGATGCTGTCCTACTAGAGTGAAGTAAGCAGGCTTCAGCTCAAAGTCATTCCTCTCGAATGCAGGAGGACGAATTGCCGACCGATTGGCGAAAAACTGGTCAGGCCTGTTGCATTCACCAATCGTTCTTCCACGATTAACCACAGCATTCCCAACGTTGGCGCGCCCAGCTGGCGCGACAATCTCAACAATAGCAGCAGGGGCAACGATGTTCCCAGCCTCATCAAGTCGCTGCCCTCTCTCATTACACACGTGACCCTCTTGGTCTCTCAGAATCCCAGCTTCATCAGCTCTTAAAACCACTGGGTTGTTCATCCCTGATGTTTGCTTGGTCTTTCTGTTTGTGCGTTCCACAAGCGCTAGCTGTTCCAGTGACAGTTCAACTAGCTGTGTGCTCTTGTTGCTCCTGGTTTCACGAACAGGCATACACCTGCAAACAAAACACTAGGCAAAGCACGTAAGTAACCAGAAAAATACGTTGAGTATCGATCGATACCAAGTGGTGTCGATCGATACCAACAAAGAAATCGCCGGAGTATCGACCGATACTAGTGAGTATCGATCGATACCGACGAACTTAGACGAAATTCTAAACTAAAATCTAATGGCGAATATGAGTCCCCGGCAACGGCGCCAAAATTGATATGCTCAATTTAATACCCTAAAGTACTAAAGCAGTTGTAATAGTATAGCTAGGGGTCGAACCACAGAAGACTCACAGAGATCACACAATAGATTATGAAGTGTCGAATTACGCTAAGCCAAACAGATGTAATTAAAAACAGTGCAGAAATTAAACAGTTGTAAATCAATCAGGGAAATATAGGCTCAGGGTTTTTCTCAGGAAATCAATGAATGCAGATAAACTAACTAACAGGATTCAGATTTAGCGCAGTTCTTGAACTCAAATCACTAAAATATAGCTAACCAACTCTCGTTGCGAAAACTATCTAAATCTAAATCCTAGGAATTCCAAATCTCTTTGCGAATCCTAAATTCTAAATCAGCTTTAATATCAGGTTTGATATGTTCACAAATCAATTAAACCAAATCTCTTTGCGAATAATCAATTTGCTCACCTAGGTTCTATCAGGTAATTAATCGCACTCTCGTGCCTAATCAATTATCCTAAGATCTAAGTTCCAGATTCGTCAACCTAGAATTAGCTTTGAACACAACCTAAGGTGAAGAACTAATTCAGATAGTGAATCCTAAACAAACAATTAACCTAGCATTCAAAGAAATCATTTATGAGAAAACCCTAAACCTAAAGTGGATCTACTCAGACATGGTGAATGAAACAATCAACATGTTTGAATAAATCATCAATAAAATAAAAAGAGGTTTTGAGATCTGATCTCGGACGAAGGGAGATTCAGACTTGTCTCAAACAAAAGTATAATCAAAGTAATACAAAAATAAAGCATAGCCTAAAAGTGGCTGTAAAATCCCTATAAATAACCTAAAACACGTTCTGGGCCTTTTCTGTGATTAATAAAGTCTTCTGGACCAAGTTGCAGGGTCTTTAAACTTGTAAAATCACGTTTTTCCCCGTCTGCAGTTGGTATCGGTCAATACTGTACAGTGTCGATCGACAGACTGGACTGTCTTCACGAAAACTGGCATAACTTTCGATCGCACCGTTGGTTATGTCTTGTGTCCATTGAAAACTGGATCAAACCACTTCCAAATGAAAGCTAATCCATTGATATGTCTTGTGTCCAAATTTGAGCTCAATCCATCGGTGGGAAGTTCTTCAACGAATGCCAAATTTCTGCCATCTCTGCATGACTATGCTCATTTTCTCCCAAAATGCTCCAGAATCCTCCAAAGACTCCAATTAAGCTCCAAACGTGCTAAAACCTGTAAAAAACTCTAAAAGACTTTATAATAGAATAAAGACTCGATAAAACATACCTATATCATGGCTTAAATGGGGTAAAAACCATGATTTATCAGAACGTCTACAAACGCAGAGAAGGATGCTCGAAGAAGCCTTGTCTCTATTGCTTCAAAGTGCCTGTAAAGTTATCCGGTGAGAAAATATCAAAACTAGTAATGAAGTAGGCGAAAATCAAAGGTTCTGTAGACCAGAAGATGGTCGAATTGAAATCAGTCTTAATCGATTTAAGACTGATTCAACGATCAAGTAAGGCGATGAAGGACTTTGTCAAAACTCACACATAAAGCTATATCTTAGATAGAACACCAAAATTTTGCAGAGATTTTAGAACTAGTTTGACAATGGTGTACTACAGATCTATAAACCGTTTAGCAGAAGCTAGTTTGACAATGATGTACTACAGATCTATANATAGACCCGAAGATGGTCGAATTGAAATCAGTCTTAATCGATTTAAGACTAATTCAACGATCAAGTAAGGCGATGAAGGACTTTGTCAAAACTCACACATAAAGCTATATCTTAGATAGAACACCAAAATTTTGCAGAGATTTTAGAACTAGTTTGACAATGGTGTACTACAGATCTATAAACCGTTTAGCAGAAGCTAGTTTGACAATGATGTACTACAGATCTATAAGCTGTTTAGCAGACGGTCTGGAATGTCTGGAATGCAAGCTAGCGTAACGAAATTACATGCTTTTGATATTTCCGAAATATGCTGAATTTCACACCCTAAGATTGTTTTCGACCCGCAGATATTTGACGTTACAAACGAAGATTATCCTCCCGAATAATGTATGTATTTTCAGATCAACATCAAAAGCTGTAAAAAATGTCTAACGGATATCGCTTTGATCTTTATGAGGTTTGAGAGTGAAATCAAATATTTAGCAAAGACAAACTGAAAATAATAAGGTTTTGTGTCTACAAGAGGATAAGATAAAAGAAAACATATATATTAGAATTAGTTATTATTTTCAAAATAAGAAGTAATGTCATTCTTGTTATTATTTTCAAAGGAGAGCGGTACATTGTAATAGACTTAAAGAGGTGTACCATTTTTACAATTTTTCTTATGGGTGTACTCTATTTCAAATTACTGTCTTAAAATATACTATTTTAACAAATGTCTCATAAGATATTGTGGTTTACACTGGTCATATGGCCATTGTAGGGGTATTATGGCTACCAGGTCGGGTTTTGTCGGGCCCCAAAAACAAATATATAATAAATAAGCATCCTGTAATTTAGCTTATGTTGTTCTTTTTAATGTTTTCAAGATATTAAGCAACTTTTGTTAGCTTGTTGTTTATATATTTTTCATATTTCGATGAATATGTAAACTTTATTGAAAAGAAAGAAAAACAAGACAATATTGTTCTGTAGACCAAAACAATTAGGTTTTATGATGTAAAAGCAACGAAGCAAGTCATCCAAAGTGATCTACAGGATCATTCAAGGCCAATGGTTGTCTTGGCGAATCTGTGCCTCTTCCTCGGGCGTGAAATCGTTCTCGATGTTGAAGATAGTGCGAATCTCATCAACACTTTTATCTTTGATCATACCAGCGACTGCCTGACAAGTGAGATCAAGAAGGCTTTGATGTTTAGAAAATTAGCAGCCAAAATAAGGTAAAAGAGCGTGGATTGATCCATATTTTTCATAAACTCAGCGTCCCAATTCTTGAGCTCCTCCCCGGAGGAAGACGAATCACCACCATCACCATCGACGACGACGACGTGTTTCTTGCAATACTCGAACACTTTGGCGAGGATCTGGCTGGTGATGTTGGCAAGAGGGATTCCGTTACCGACGCAGTCATCTTCAACCATGTGAGCTATGGTCTGCGACTGGAGAGCCACCGCTTTTTCAATCTCAAAGGTCTCGCCATCTGAGCTCTTCAAAACAATCTTTTTCGCCCAAGTCGACATCGTTCGTACTTTAGGATACTTAATGTGATGAATGATACAAAGTATGAACCAACAATGCATCTCTATTTATAGGATTTTTTAGTCGGTAATTTTGTTCAAAGTCCTAACATGATTAGCAAATATGGAAATTAACATACATTATTTTGTGTTGACCAAAAAAAGAAAATGAAACATTACTATGTTTTCCCAAACAGAAAAAGGAAAGAAAGTTATATAGAAGGCAACGACAATCATATGTGAGGAAATATTATTATGTTTGTGACTATTTTGATAAAAGAAGATAAATTTTGATATGATAATCTTTGAATGCATGTTTTGGCTGGTGGTATGCACTCGAATGTGATTTTATAAATTTCCGAAAGGAATTTGTATTTTTTTTTGTATTTTTAAAACATAATATCTACCGAATATATGAAAAACTTAATCAGTTTTTATTTCTTGACCAATGACCCATTTAGTTACCCTTACCGGAGTTAGGTTTTGAGCGCTTTTGCCAATTCACTTCAGTCGATATCTCAATATATACAATGCCAATAAGAGGGAATTTCTCAAAGTAAACTCGTTCATAAGGAATATTACTACACTAACTCCTTGTTTACTAGACTAATCTTAGAAAGTTGGTCAATGTCTAATTTATCCAAATGTTGTATTATATTACGAGTATGTCATTAATTATTTATTTTTGATTTATTTATTTTGAACAAAAAGAAATAAATGAAATAAAAGAAGGAAATGTAAAAAAAAATAATAAAAAATAAAAAAACTGGTTTACAAATAAATAAAAAAAATCTCTCGACAAAAGGCGATAGGCGATTGTTGTATTCCAACGCGATTCCGGCGAGGAGTGAGGCGTTTCCGGTAAGTCTCTTCATCTTCTTGCTTCGTTTTAGGTTTCTCTTTAGTTCTCCGAAGTTCCCCGAAGAAGAAGAACCGCAGCGACGAAGGATGGTCGCGACAAAGGATGGTTACCACGACGAAGGGTGGTTACGGGGGAGGCGTGTCGAAGTTTCGGCGAGTCATCTGCTGTCATGTCTTCTTGAAGTGTTTTATTTTCGCCCAAATTCTTGAATTGTTTTTGTGGCCAACGTAAGAACGTCTACAAACGCATAGAAGGATGCTCGAAGAAGCCTTGCCTCTATTGCTTCAAAGTGCCTGTAAAGTTATCCGGTGAGAAAAGATCAAAACTAGTAATGAAGTAGGCGAAAATCAAAGGTTCTATAGACCCGAGGATGGTCGAATTGAAATCAGTCTTAATCGATTTAAGACTGATTCAACGATCAAGTAAGGCGATGAAAGTCTTTGTGAAAACTCACACATAAAGCTATATCTTGGATAGAACACCAAAGTTTTGCAGAAATTTTAGAACTAGTTTGACAATGGTGTACTACAGATCTATAAACCATTTAGCAGAAACTAGTTTGACAATGATGTACTACAGATCTATAAGCCGTTTAGCAGACGGTCTGGAATGTCTGGAATGCAAGCTAGCGTAACGAAATTACATGCTTTTGATATTTTCGAAATATGCTGAATTTCACACCCTAAGATTGTTTTCGACCCCGCAGACATTTGACGTTACAAACGAAGATCATCCTCCCGAATAATGTATGTATTTTCAGATAAAAATCAAAAGCTGTAAGAAATGTCTAACGGATATCGCTTTGATCTTTGTGAGGATTGAGAGTGAAATCAAATATTTAGCAAAGACAAACTGAAAATAATAACGTTTTGTGTCTACAAGAGGTTAAGAGAAAAGAAAACATATATATTAGAATTAGTTATTATTTTCAAAATAAGAAGTAATGTCATTCTAGTTATTATTTTCAAAGGAAAACGGTACATTGTAATAGAGTTAAATAGGTGTACCATTTTTACAAATTTCCTTATGGGTGCACTACAAGAATACATCGATTTGGCGACTGCAGAAGGAGTCGCATAGTAGTCGCTAAAAGTTGTAATACGACTACATAGCGACTAAAACCTGTAGTCGTTAATCCTTAGTCGCTAAATTAAGTAGTCGTAAATATAGTCGCCATTTGGCGACTACGTAACGACTGGACAGTGTAGACGTTACGTAGTCGTAAAGTAGTCGCAACTTTTGTAAAGTTAGTAGTCGTACATGTAGTCGCCAATTGACGACTACTTTACGACTTTATATTGTAGACGTAACGTAGTCGTTACGTAGTCGTAATTGTTGTGACTAATCAGCGGCTTTTCTATGTCTATTAAACGACTTTTTGCCGACTATTATGGTCTTCAGACTTTGCGTATTTAAATATGTTGCGACTACTCAGCTACTCTTATGCGACTATTTGGCGTCTAATATGCGACTGTTTAGTGACTATATTTGTTAACAAAACAAGAATATGGTACAATTGAATCACGTTTGTTTTGTTTTTCAAATTCTTTGAAACCTGTGTTACAATTAAAAAGTTACAAAGTAAAATAAAGACATACAGAAAAGACCATTTCATTACCAATATTATTGTTTCAAACATGAGTTTACAAAAGCTAAAACATAAATAAAAACAAGTTCAAGTTCACAAAAAAAGAGATTAGTGACCTAAGGTATGTTCCTTGGATCTGGTAGAGAGGTTGATGGAAGCATTGCGGTTGTTGCTGGTGTTGAATGTGATGCCACGAAGTCTAGAAACCGTGGATCGGTTTGTCTCAGGTACTTTTCCACCAATGAGAAGTGCTCGAGCTTGTCCTTTTGCTCAGCCACATCTCTTTTGTGCTCTGCTTCACGGGCAGCAACCTCAGCATCACGCTGTGCATTGTAAGCAGCTTGCTCTTCGATTTTCTTCTGAGCTTCCTTCAGTTGCTCTTGCAGTGCGGCAAAAGACGAAGAGTCTCCTGGTTGCTTGCGTTTGCCATTGAGAAGATTCTCCTTCAGGCTTCCAAGCCCATAAAGATTTCCTCTTGAATCCTTCTCGGTTGCCTGTGAAAAGGAACAGAAAAAAACATTCTGGTGTATGACAAACGATGAAGTATATGAGATATGAAGTATATGAAATATGAAAGAAAGATGAAGTATATGAAATATGAAGTATAAAGTATGAAGTATATGAAATATTAAACGATGAAGTATAAAATATGAAATATATGAAATATGAAAGAAAGATGAAGTATGAAGTATATGAAATGTTACCTCAAGAAAGATTGACGTATACTCATCTGGTGTTAGGCGTCCAGGTCGCGACGCACCGTCAGAAACTTCTGAACTATCTGCCCCGAGCTCAGATAACTTTTGTTGCACCTTCTTCTCATACGCTTCAACAATTTTCTCCGCCTTCCTATCGACATATGTACCGTCAGCCTTTGTATGTGTCTTTTTGAAAACCTCACCAAGACTTACCGGTCTTCCTAATTCCTCTTCCTGCAATGTGACAAAAAAAATACAAGGACTATGACTGAATACAATATACAACCAAGACTACATAGAATATGACAAAACAAAAGTAATATGACAAAAAAAAAAAGAAATTGAAAAGTTACTAACCATTTCAGATTGGATTTGTTGATAGGACTTAGGCCCGGATAAGTGAATGTGATAACCTAGACCTTTACGGTCAGACAGACGAGCAGCTGAATAGGTGACACTCCTTAGCTTTGCTTCTTCTGTGTCCCAGTATGCTGTCATCGTTGCCCAGAGAGTGTCACCTATCCAATTAGGTCTCTCTCGACTAGTCCTCGCGGTGCTAACCATGTCTTTCATCCTGCGTTGACAAATCTCCTTGAAATAGGCTTGAACCGTCCCTGTTATCAATGGATCCCATGTGTGGGTTTTCTACATTACAAAGAGAATTTGATGTTAGTAAAAACATCACAAGCAAAGCTATATGTGAATGCGAAAGAACAGAAAACTTACCGCGAACTCGAGAAAGTATCTTTCTTGTCTCTCCCGAGGCACAACTGTCCAGCTATAGTAGGGAGCATCAAATTTGTTTGTAAAGACTTTAGTAATTGACCTAACCAGTTTAGATCCTCTGTCACGTGTAAACCTGCAAAATCAAGTAGACATCAATCCTACACATACACAAACACAAAACAGAACACACATTGACAAAAATCTGAGATCCGAATTAAGACACAGCACAATGCATTCCCTTTAAACATAACATTTAAGAAAATACAAAGCAAAGAAAGAAAGACAAGACAAGTAAAGAAAGAAAACAAACCAGTAGACAACAATCCTAGACAATCAGGCAAGAAACATAAAATAAAACAAGTAGACATCAATCCTACACATACACACACACAAAACAGAACACACATTGACAAAAATCTGAGATCCGAATTAAGAAACAACACAATGCATTTCCATAAAACATAACATTTAAGACAATACAAAGCAAAGAAAGAAAGACAAGACAAGTAAAGAAAGAAAAGAAACCAGTAGACAACAATCCTAGACAATCAGACAAGAACAGTAAATAAAACAAGTAGACATCAATCCTAGACGACAACAATCGTAGACAAGCAGAAAATAAAACAAGTAGACAACAATCCATTACAATCAACGTTGCAATCCTAGAAACAGAACACACATTGACACACACGCACACAACTATCTATATTGGATGACACACATACACACACACAAAACAGAACACACATTGACAATGAGTATCCAACATTGAGAATCTAACATTGATAATCTAACAACTTCAAAAGACAGCTAGAAGACAGTAAGAAATCCGATTTACCTTGCGATACACTTACCAGGTTGAGTTTGGCGTCGGTGTGGGAGAGAGGACGGTGGTGAATCTATCCCGGTCTGGCACCATAAGCAAGGCATTCAGCGCCCTTAGTGTGTCCTCTTGGAGATCCGGCAAACCTGGTGCAGATTCGTCATGGAAGCTGTGCCCTCCAGAAGATGGATGGCTGTGTTCTCCAGAAGATGGATGGTTGTGTTCTCCAGCCGCCGGAGTGTTCTCCAGTGGAGCCGAAGCCGCCGCAGGTAATTCTTGTTGACGGTGTTGAGGCATCGAGTCCGGGAATAGTTCCTGTGGCGGTGGAAAGCTCCGGAAACTTTGGGCTGAAGATGCCGGTTGAGCGTTCACGGGGACTTGAGGTGTTGTCGACTGATTCGGAAGTTGGGGCGGCGGCGTAAAGATGTACTGCGACGGTAGAGAGGTTGGGGTTCGCGACGAAGAAGGCGACACTCCGACTCTCTGAGAAACATTGGGAGTCAATCTTTTCTTCGCTGCTCGTTTGGTCTTATCTCCCGGCATCGTTCTGTGGATTCGAAGGCGAAGATCGAAGAAGAAGAAGAAGATCGGAGGCGATGAGAAAAAAAAGGTGAGACCAAAATGACTTAGGGTTTTCGCGAAGAAATGGTAAAGTTTTTTTTTTTAATCAGAAAATAGAATACTTATTAAACGTTTTGTGTGTTCATAACCATTGAAATGACTCTAGCGTATTGGTAATTCACCAACTCAAAACTCCATCAGCTCCGGTTTCGATTCTCCGTGAATACGGAGAATTTTCTTTTTTTTTAATCTTTTCAATCTAGTTATTAATATTTATGTTTGAATAATACCAATTAAAGACTTTAGCATATTGGTAATTCTTCCTCTATTGATCTATTAACCCACGGTTCGAGTCTCCGTGAAGACGGAAATGTATTTTTTTGTGTTTCTGTTTTTTTTTTCAATCTAGTTAATAATATATATGTATTTTTGTATTTATGTATTTTTAAAATCTAGCATATTTATGTATTTTCAATCTAGTTAATAATATTTTTGTATTTATGTATTTATGTATTTTTTTTTAATCTAGTTATTAATTTTTTCAATCTAGTTAATCTTTTCAATCTAGTTAAAAATATTTATGTAATTTTTTTTTACTCATAACGACATATAATGTAAACGAAAAAATTACACAGAAATTCAGACATAAGTATAACATAGTTAATTAGTAGGGTTCTTCGTCATCTGATTCTTCATCAGAAGACGACAAATTACATAGAAATTCGTCTTCTGGGTCTGCATCTCCGACATCGTAATCGAGGTTTACTGGGTCTCCTTGTACGAAATTGTCGAGTACGAGATCTTCAATTGTTGTTATCAATACAGCGTCATCATTTTCTGTTTGCAAAAGAGTCGGTTCTTTCTTTTCATAATCCCCTGAAATATTTCCCCTCGGATTCACTTTTAGAACATTGAGCCACAACTGCTTCGGTTTCTTTGTATATGGGTACGGAATATAACAAACTTGATCCGCTTGCGAGGCTGTTGTAATATAAATGTATATATAAGTTATACATATGTATATTGACATTAATAAAATGCTATATATAAATATTGTCATAAGTACGTACCTAGAATAAATGGTTCATATTTATTATATTTTCTCGATGAAAGAACATCTACAACGCCACCATTGCTCCTCCGAGTGCCTCTACCGATAACAGGGTCATACCAATTACACTTAAAAAGTGTGATTCTCAAATTGACCATCCCCTCGTACTCGAGTTCTATGATATCAGTTAAGGTCCCATAGAAATCAGCTGCATCGGATGCATTAGTGTAATTTTCACCTTTAACACTGACCCCATAGTTACATGTTTTTCGTCCAGCTCCGTGATTCTGCGTATGAAACAAATAGCCTCTTGTAAAATACATTGGCCAGGTTTTGGCCTTATTCAAAGGTCCATGCACTATCTCTTGAACCCAAGTAGGAAATGGATTCGTGGCGTTCCAGTAAGAAACCTGCATATATATAAAAAATAGCGTAAATATATATAAGTATACAGATATGAATAGTTATGTAATTTTTGAGACATACATATTCTTTCACCCATAAATGATATTCGTCAGCTCTTTTTGCGGCGAGTTCTTTTTCGGAAAGTCCTGGATATTTTGCAGAAATAAATTCCTCGAACATACTACACAAGACCAACACAAATATGAGAAATTAAACAAATGTTAAATATATTAAAACGCAATCTGAGAGCGATGCCAACTTACGATGCCAACTTATATACCTCTCAATTGGTTGAAAATAGTCACAATTTCGTAAAACATATGCATGTGCGCATTGATAGTCTCTCTCTGAGAGCCATATTTCATGCATTTCTCCACTTCGACGGCCTACGTGAGTAAATATAGAAGGTACTCCAGGGACATGATATACGGGGACTTCACCTTCATCGAATCTTGTTAACCTGACGAATGAGTAGCATGTGTATACAAATTAAATGGCAAAGTGGACATGATGTGATTGATTTTAGCATTTACCTTGATTTCGTTTGTATATTCGCGGCAAAGTATTGCTCTGAGAAATAAGCAATCTCGTCATTGATATATGATTCAACAATCGATCCTGCCGCATATCTTTTGTTCTTTGCTTTCCCTTTCAACTTTTTGAAAAACCTTTCAAAAGGATACATCCACCTATACTGGACAGGGCCTCCTAATTCAACTTCATAGGGGAGATGTATAGGCAGGTGCTCCATCACATCGAAAAATGAAGGTGGAAATATCTTTTCTAAATTGCATAGTATTAAAACTATGTGCTGTTTTAGAATTTGAACGCGACTTGTATGCAAAGTTCTCGAACATAAGTCCCGGAAAAATGCTCCAACCCCTACAATATACACGAAAATTGCATTAGGTTACTAGATAAGTTACTATAATTTTATTTAAATAAATTATCATAATTAGTACCTGATAACGCAAGGTGGACATTTCGATCTAGGAGTTCTGCAAAGATAAATGGAAGTAACCGCTCCATAAAAACATGGCAGTCATGACTCTTCATGCCTGAAAACTTTTGGTTGTCCATATCAGCACAAGTAGCTAAGTCTGACGAATAACCATCTGGGAACTTAACCGCATTCTTCACACATTCCAATAAACTTTTTCTGGCTTCTTCTGTCAATGTGAAGGATGGGAAAGGAGCTTTACCCGCACTATCAATATGTAAGTGTGGTCGAGAACAAAATCGTTCTATATCCAATCTTGACATGATGTTGTCTTTCGATTTACCTTTCACAGTCATAAGAGTATTCATGATGTTGTCAAAAAAATTCTTCTCTATATGCATCACATCAAGACAATGACGGAGATTAAGGTCTCTCCAGTACGGCAGCTCCCAGAATATGCTCTCCTTGTGCCAGTTATGTTGCTTCCCATACCCCGACTTCTTCTTTTCGTGAC
>PKML01043782.1:258417-287548 GCA_002933935.1 Eutrema yunnanense
CTCACAACAATTTCATTTGACAAGAATTCACCATAGGACTTCATTTGGTTGACAATGGCTGAAACTCTCGCCAAATATTCCTGCATCGTTTCTTTCTCCTTCATCAAAAGCGTTTCAAACTGATGACGAAGAGTCTGTAGTTTGACGTTGATCGCCTTCTGATCTCCCATGTACTCCTGCTTCAGGATTTCCCAAGCTTCATGAGATGTATTCACCGCTGAAATCCGAGACAGGATGTCTTCATCCAAAGCTGTCTGAATCAAAAACAGCGCCTTTGCATCCTTCTTGCGATTCTCTCGTAACCGCTGATCAGGTTCCGCAGGATTTGCATCTTCAAATCCATTCTCCACCATATCCCAAATCTCTTGAGATCTGAACATCGTCTTCATCTTAAAACTCCAAAGGTGATACTTTTCACCTTTAAATAGCGGAACCAGAGCTTGCTGATTTGCTCCATTGCCTGCCATGGCTTTTTCTTTTGAAAGGATGAAAGGGACCGAAACCTAAGTCTCTGATACCACAATGTTGGAAGAAAACAAAGTAAGTATAAAACAGAGCTCAAAGATCAGAGAACACAAGAAAGGTTTTGCTGAAAATTACTTTATTTTCTGATAATTGAAAACTCAAAGAAACTACATGATTTATAGGAATAAAACGTAACTGCACCCATTAACCCCATGGACTCATTATGTCCTTGATTAAGACAGAAAAACTGAAAACCCCAATTAAATAGAAATCATAACAGCAAATACGTAACTGAAAAACATTCAATTCAGTTTGAATCACTTTTCAACACTGTGCCTCTTCCTCGGGCGTGAAATCGTTCTCGATGTTGAAGATAGTGCGAATCTCATCAACACTTTTATCTTTGATCATATCAGCGACTGCCTGGCAAGTGAGATCAAGAAGGCTTTTGATGTTTAGAAAATTAGCAGCCATAATAAGGTAAAAGAGCGTGGATTGATCCATATTTTTCATAAACTCAGCGTCCCAATTCTTGAGCTCCACTCCGGAGGAAGACGAATCACCACCATCGCCATCGACGACGACGACGTGTTTCTTGCAATACTCGAGCACTTTGGCGAGGATCTGGCTGGTGATGTTGGCAAGAGGGATTCCGTTACCGACGCAGTCATCTTCAACCATGTGAGCTATGGTCTGCGACTGGAGAGCCACCGCTTTTTCAATCTCAAAGGTCTCGCCATCTGAGCTCTTCAAAACAATCTTTTTAGCCCAAGTCGACATCGTTCGTACTTTAGGATATTTAATGTGATGAATGATACAAAGTATGAACCAACAATGCATCTCTATTTATAGGATTTTTTAGTCGGTGATTTTGTTCAAAGTCCTAACATGATTAGCAAATATGGAAATTAACATACATTATTTTGTGTTGACCAAAAAAAGAAAATGAAACATTATTATGTTTTCCCAAACAGAAAAAGGAAAGAAAGTTATGTAGAAGAATACGACTATCATATGTGAGGAAATATTATTATGTTTGTGACTATTTTGATAAAAGAAGATAAATTTTGATATGATAATCTTTGAATGCATGTTTTGGCTGGTGGTATGCACTCAAATGTGATTTTATAAATTTCAGAAAGGAATTTGTTTTTTTATGTATTTTTAAAACATAATATCTACAGAATATATGAAAAACTTAATCAGTTTTTATTTCTTGCTCGATGACCCATTTAGTTACCCTTAACCGGAGTTAGGTTTTGAGCGCTTTTGCCAATTCACTTCAGTCGATATCTCTATATATACAATGCCAATAAGAGAGAATTTGTCAAAGTAAACTCGTTCATAATGAATATTACTACACTAATTCCTTGTTTACTAGACTAATCTTAGAAAGTTGGTCAATGTCTAATTTATCCAAATGTTGTATTGTATTACAAGTATGTCATTAATTATATATTTTTGATTTATTTATTTTGAACAAAACGAAATAAATGAAATAAAAGAAGGAAATGTAAAAAATAATAATTAAAACATAAAAAACCGGTTTCCAAATAAATAAATAAAATCTCTCGACAAAAGGCGATAGGCGACGGTTGGATTCCAACGCGATTCTGGCGAGGAGTGAGGCGTTTCCGGTAAGTCTCTTCATCTTCTTGCTTCGTTTTAGGTTTCGCTTTAGTTCTCCAAAGTTCCCTGAAGAAGAAGAACCGCGGCGACGAAGGATGGTCGCGACAAAGAATGGTTACTACGACGAAGGGTGGTTACGGGTGAGGCGTGTCGAAGTTTCGGCGAGTCATCTGCTGTCATGTCGGCGACGATTGAGGGAGAATGGACGGTTGGAGGCGGCATAAACCCTAATTGCATAGTGTTTTTTTTTTTTGCAGCGCCGAAACCTAACCCTAATTTTTTTTTTTGTTGCAGTTAACTTTTTTAGTTTGTGTTGCCGGTCTATTTAACGGTATTCCGTTGAGAACAAGAATTTTCCGTTGAGGAATGTTAAATATTGTATTTCTTGGGTGGTAGATTTTGTAACGCTTGATGGTAGATTTAATAGTTTGACAAATGTGGTTGGGTGAGTTTTGTAGATTTGTTTGTATATGATGGTAGATTTGTTTTTATATGACGTTAGTATGTATATAGATGACGGTAGATTTGTTTTTATATCATGGGGGCTGAATTGTGGGTTAGTTGCTTCTTTAATGATGTTGAGGATTATTTTCTTCATTCTTTTTTAATGATGTTGAAGATTATTTTTTTCATTCTTCTTCGTCCTCTGGTCAAGTCAATGCATGAAAGTAGATAAGATCTAAATTGCTGAAAATTCATAATCGATATGATGCAAGTGTGTTTATATGATTATAGAAACATGTGGTGTGAAAAAGAGGATTGAGAGATAGTAAGAGTTTTTTTTTGTTGCTACAAGAGATAGTAAGAGTTAATGAGAGTCTTTGCTAATCTCTATAATATTATTTAAGAAGATATTTTTAAAAATGAATTTTGTTTTGTAAGTTATTACATGAAATGTCATTACAAATAGCAAAGAATAATTGGAATAGGAAATGATATAATAGTCTTTTAAAATTATTGATTAGAATATGGAAAGTATTTATTTTGCATTAAACAAGTTATTTATTATTTAAGTTCTAAAATAATAATCAATTCATATATATATTCAAAGAAAAAAATATATTCAAAATTTTGCTACATGTTTCACTATAATTTATTATATTTTATTTGAATATATATCAAAACAAAAGTTGAAAAATATTTTACTAATTTTATAAAAAGTTAGACACAAGAAAACTATTTTTGTTTTAAACGATTTCTTAGACTAACCTTAAAAACTAGAGTCATTTAACGGTGCATATTAGAGTTATGTTTTCAGGATTATAATTTTTTTGTGGATTATCCTGAATAATATTTTAGTTCACTGCAAAACGGGTTTTTTTAAATAGACAAATCATTATAGTTTGACAGATTTAACTATAATCATTAGTTAGTTATATTGTAAAATTCAGATAAAAACAATTTTCTTAAATTTCAAAATAATTTCTTTTAAAAAAATTACTCCGCGCTATAATTAACGCGGATTAAATCCTAGTTATAATTCATTTTGTAAATGAAAATGAATAAGAAACAAAAAACGTACTCAAATCAAAAAGCTTTAAATGTAATCATCTTTCTAGATTCAGTCACACCATAATAATCCTACAATAATTGACTTCTTGAAGGGCAATGAGGAAAGAATCAAACTTCTTTTTTTTCACATTGGTGTTTTATTTTCACCCAAATTCTTGAATTGTTCTTGTGGCCAACGTAAGAACGTCTACAAACGCAGAGAAGGATGCTCGAAGAAGCCTTGCCTCTATTGCTACAAAGTGCCTATAAAGTTATCCAGTGAGAAAAGATCAAAACTAGTAATGAAGTAGGCGAAAATCAAAGGTTCTATAGACCCGAAGATGGTCGAATAGAAATCAGTCTTAATCGATTTAAGACTGATTCAACGATCAAGTAAGGCGATGAAGGACTTTGTCAAAACTCACACATAAAGCTATATCTTAGATAGAACACCAAAGTTTAGCAGAAATTTTAGAACTAGTTTGACAATGATGTACTACAGATCTATAAACCATTTAGCAGAAATTAGTTTGACAATGATGTACTACAGATCTATAAGCCGTTTAGCAGACGGTCTGGAATGTCTGGAATGCAAGCTAGCGTAACGAAATTACATGCTTTTGATATTTCCGAAATATGCTGAATTTCACACCCTAAGATTGTTTGCGACCCCGCAGACATTTGACGTTACAAACGAAGATCATCCTCCCGAATAATGTATGTATTTTCAGATCAAAATCAAAAGCTGTAAGAAATGTCTAACGGATATCGCTTTGATCTTTGTGAGGTTTGAGAGTGAAATCAAATATTTAGCAAAGACAAACTGAAAATAATAAGGTTTTGTGTCTACAAGAGGTTAAGAGAAAGGAAAACATATATATTAGAATTAGTTATTATTTTTAAAATAAGAAGTAATGTCATTCTTGTTATTATTTTCAAAGGAGAACTGTACATTGTAATAGACTTAAAGAGGTGTACCATTTTTACAAATTTCCTTATGGGTGTACTCCATTTCAAATTATTGTCTTAAAATATAATATTTTAACAAATGTCTCATAAGATATTGTGGTTCACACTGGTCATATGGCCATTGTAGGGTTATTATGGCTACCAGGTCGGGTTTTGTCGGGCCCCAAAAACAAATATTTAATAAATAAGGATCCTGTAATTTTGCTTATGTTGTTCTTTTTAATGTTTTCAAGATATTAAGCTACTTTTGTTAGCTTGTTGTTTATATATTTTTTCATATTTTGATGAATATGTAAACTTTATTGAAAAGAAAGAAAAACAAGACAATATTGTTATGTAGACCAAAACAATTATGTTTTATGATGTAAAAGCAACGAAGCAAGTCATCCAAAGTGATCTACAGGATCATTCAAGGACAATGGTTGTCTTGGCGAATCTGTGCCTCTTCCTCGGGCGTGAAATCGTTCTCGATGTTGAAGATAGTGCGAATCTCATCAACAGTTTTATCTTTGATCATATCAGCGACTGCCTGACAAGTGAGATCAAGAAGGCTTTTGATGTTTAGAAAATTAGCAGCCATAATAAGGTAAAAGAGCGTGGATTGATCCATATTTTTCATAAACTCAGCGTCCCAATTCTTGAGCTCCACTCCGGAGGAAGACGAATCACCACCATCACCATCGACGACGACGACGTGTTTCTTGCAATACTCGAACACTTTGGCGAGGATCTGGCTGGTGATGTTGGCAAGAGGGATTCCATTACCGACGCAGTCATCTTCAACCATGTGAGCTATGGTCTGCGACTGGAGAGCCACCGCTTCTTCAATCTCAAAGGTCTCGCCATCTGAGCTCTTCAAAACAATCTTTTTCGCCGAAGTCGACATCGTTCGTACTTTAGGATACTTAATGTGATGAATGATACAAAGTATGAACCAACAATGCATCTCTATTTATAGGATTTTTTAGTCGGTGATTTTGTTCAAAATCCTAACATGATTAGCAAATATGGAAATTAACATACGTTATTTTGTGTTGACCAAAAAAAGAAAATGAAACATTATTATGTTTTCCCAAACAGAAAAAGGAAAGAAAGTTATGTAGAAGAATACGACTATCATATGTGAGGAAATATTATTATGTTTGTGACTATTTTGATAAAAGAAGATAAATTTTGATATGATAATCTTTGAATGCATGTTTTGGCTGGTGGTATGCACTCGAATGTGATTTTATAAATTTCAGAAAGGAATTTGTTTTTTTTATGTATTTTTAAAACATAATATCTACCGAATATATGAAAAACTTAATCAGTTTTTATTTCATGACCGAAGACCCATTTAGTTACCCTTACGAGAGTTAGGTTTTGAGCGCTTTTGCCAATTCACTTCAGTCGATATCTCTATATATACAATGCCAATAAGAGAGAATTTCTCAAAGTAAACTCGTTCATAAGGAATATTACTACACTAACTCCTTGTTTACTAGACTAATCTTAGAAAGTTGGTCAATGTCTAATTTATCCAAATGTTGTATTGTGTTACGAGTATGTCATTAATTATTTATTTTTGATTTATTTATTTTGAACAAAACGAAATAAATGAAATAATTGAAGGAAATGTAAAAAAAAATAATTAAAACATAAAAAACTGGTTTACAAATAAATAAAAAAATCTCTCGACAAAATGCGATAGGAGACGGTTGGATTCCAACGTGATTCCGGCGAGGAGTGAGGCGTTTCCGATAAGTCTCTTCATCTTCTTGCTTCGTTTTAGGTTTCTCTTTAGTTCTCCGAATTTCCCCGAAGAAGAAGAACCGCGGCGACGAAAGATGGTTACCACGACGAAGGGTGGTTACGGGGGAGGCGTGTCAAAGTTTCGGCGAGTCATCTGCTGTCATGTCGGCGATGATTGAGAGAGAATGGACGGTTGAGGGCGGCAAAAATCCTAATTGCATATTGTTTTTTGTCTTTTGCAGCGGCGAAACCTAACCCTAATTTTTGTTTTTGTTGCAGATAACTTTTTAGTTTGTGTTGCCGGTCTATTGAATGGTATTCCGGTGAGAGCAAGAATTTTCCGGTGAGAGCAAGAATTTTCCGGTGAGGAATGTTAAATATTGTATTTCTTTAACGCTTGATGGTAGATTTAATAGTATGACAAATGTGGTTGGGTGAGTTTGGTAGATTTGTTTGTATATGATGGTAGATTTGTTTTTCTATGACGTTAGTATATATGTATATAGATGACGGTAGATTTGTTTTTATATCATGGGGGCTGAATTGTGGGTTAGCTGCTTCTTTAATGATGTTGAGGATTATTTTCTTCATTCTTTTTTAATGATGTTGAGGATTATTTTCTTCATTCTTCTTCGTCCTCTGGTCAAGTCAATGCATGAAAGTAGATAAGATCTAAATTGCTGAAAATTCATAATCGATATGATGCAAGTGTGTTAATATGATTACTGATACATGTGGTGTGAAAAAGAGGATTGAGAGAAAGTAAGAGTTTTTTTTTTTTTTGCTACAAGAGATCGTAAGAGTTAATGAGAGTTTTTAGATAGAACACCAAAGTTTTGCAGAGATTTTAGAACTAGTTTGACAATGGTGTACTACAGATCTATAAACCATTTAGCAGAAACTAGTTTGACAATGATGTACTACAGATCTATAAGCCGTTTAGCAGACGGTCTGGAATGTCTGGAATGCAAGCTAGCGTAACGAAATTACATGCTTTTGATATTTCCGAAATATGCTGAATTTCACACCCTAAGATTGTTTTCGACCCCGCAGACATTTGACGTTACAAACGAAGATCATCCTCCCGAATAATGTATGTATTTTCAGATAAAAATCAAAAGCTGTAAGAAATGTCTAACGGATATCGCTTTGATCTTTGTGAGGTTTGAGAGTGAAATCAAATATTTAGCAAAGACAAACTGAAAATAATAAGGTTTTGTGTCTACAAGAGGTTAAGAGAAAAGAAAACATATATATTAGAATTAGTTATTATTTTCAAAATAAGAAGTAATGTCATTCTTGTTATTATTTTCAAAGGAGAACTGTACATTGTAATAGACTTAAAGAGGTGTACCATTTTTACAAATTTCCTTATGGGTGTACTCCATTTCAAATTATTGTCTTAAAATATAATATTTTAACAAATGTCTCATAAGATATTGTGGTTCACACAGGTCATATGGCCATTGTAGGGTTGTTATGGCTACCAGGTCGGGTTTTGTCGGGCCCCGAAAACAAATATATAATAAATAAGCATCCTGTAATTTAGCTTATGTTGTTCTTTTTAATGTTTTCAAGATATTAAGCAACTTTTGTTAGCTTGTTGTTTATATATTTTTTCATATTTCGATGAATATGTAAACTTTATTGAAAAGAAAGAAAAACAAGACAATATTGTTCTGTAGACCAAAACAATTAGGTTTTATGATGTAAAAGCAACGAAGCAAGTCATCCAAAGTGATCTACAGGATCATTCAAGGCCAATGGTTGTCTTGGCGAATCTGTGCCTCTTCCTCGGGCGTGAAATCGTTCTCGATGTTGAAGATAGTGCGAATCTCATCAACACTTTTATCTTTGATCATATCAGCGACTGCCTGACAAGTGAGATCAAGAAGGCTTTTGATGTTTAGAAAATTAGCAGCCATAATAAGGTAAAAGAGCGTGGATTGATCCATATTTTTCATAAACTCAGCGTCCCAATTCTTGAGCTCCACTCCGGAGGAAGACGAATCACCACCATCGCCATCGACGACGACGACGTGTTTCTTGCAATACTCGAGCACTTTGGCGAGGATCTGGCTGGTGATGTTGGCAAGAGGGATTCCGTTACCGACGCAGTCATCTTCAACCATGTGAGCTATGGTCTGCGACTGGAGAGCCACCGCTTCTTCAATCTCAAAGGTCTCGCCATCTGAGCTCTTCAAAACAATCTTTTTCGCCGAAGTCGACATCGTTCGTACTTTAGGATACTTAATGTGATGAATGATACAAAGTATGAACCAACAATGCATCTCTATTTATAGGATTTTTTAGTCGGTGATTTTGTTCAAAGTCCTAACATGATTAGCAAATATGGAAATTAACATACGTTATTTTGTGTTGACCAAAAAAAGAAAATGAAACATTATTATGTTTTCCCAAACAGAAAAAGGAAAGAAAGTTATATGGAAGGCTACGACAATCATATGTGAGGAAATATTATTATGTTTGTGACTATTTTGATAAAAGAAGATAAATTTTGATATGATAATCTTTGAATGCATGTTTTGGCTGGTGGTATGCACTCGAATGTGATTTTATAAATTTCAGAAAGGAATTTGTTTTTTTTATGTATTTTTAAAACATAATATCTACCGAATATATGAAAAACTTAATCAGTTTTTATTTCATGACCGAAGACCCATTTAGTTACCCTTACCGGAGTTAGGTTTTGAGCGCTTTTGCCAATTCACTTCAGTCGATATCTCTATATATACAATGCCAATAAGAGAGAATTTCTCAAAGTAAACTCGTTCATAAGGAATATTACTACACTAACTCCTTGTTTACTAGACTAATCTTAGAAAGTTGGTCAATGTCTAATTTATCCAAATGTTGTATTGTGTTACGAGTATGTCATTAATTATTTATTTTTGATTTATTTATTTTGAACAAAACGAAATAAATGAAATAATTGAAGGAAATGTAAAAAAAAATAATTAAAACATAAAAAACTGGTTTACAAATAAATAAAAAAATCTCTCGACAAAATGCGATAGGAGACGGTTGGATTCCAACGTGATTCCGGCGAGGAGTGAGGCGTTTCCGATAAGTCTCTTCATCTTCTTGCTTCGTTTTAGGTTTCTCTTTAGTTCTCCGAATTTCCCCGAAGAAGAAGAACCGCGGCGACGAAGGATGGTTACCACGACGAAGGGTGGTTACGGGGGAGGCGTGTCAAAGTTTCGGCGAGTCATCTGCTGTCATATCGGCGACGATTGAGAGAGAATGGACGGTTAGAGGCGGCAAAAATCCTAATTGCATATTGTTTTTTGTTTTTTGCAGCGGCGAAACCTAACCCTAATTTTTGTTTTTGTTGCAGATAACTTTTTTAGTTTGTGTTGCCGGTCTATTGAATGGTATTCCGGTGAGAGCAAGAATTTTCCGGTGAGGAATGTTAAATATTGTATTTCTTTGCTGGTAGATTCTGTAACGCTTGATGGTAGATTTAATAGTATGACAAATGTGGTTGGGTGAG
The DNA here is from genome assembly GCA_002933935.1 of Eutrema yunnanense. Classification (NCBI taxonomy): domain Eukaryota; kingdom Viridiplantae; phylum Streptophyta; class Magnoliopsida; order Brassicales; family Brassicaceae; genus Eutrema; species Eutrema yunnanense. The sequence goes on from PKML01043782.1 coordinate 268,220, forward strand.
TTTGGTAGATTTGTTTGTATATGATGGTAGATTTGTTTTTCTATGACGTTAGTATATATGTATATAGATGACGGTAGATTTGTTTTTATATCATGGGGGCTGAATTGTGGGTTAGCTGCTTTTTTAATGATGTTGAGGATTATTTTCTTCATTCTTCTTCGTCCTCTGGTCAAGTCAATGCATGAAAGTAGATAAGATCTAAATTGCTGAAAATTCATAATCGATATGATGCAAGTGTGTTAATATGATTACTGATACATGTGGTGTGAAAAAGAGGATTGAGCGAAAGTAAGAGTTTTTTTTTTTTTTTGCTACAAGAGATCGTAAGAGTTAATGAGAGTTTTTGCTAATCTCTATAATATTATTTAAGAAGACATTTTTAAAAATGAATTTTGTTTTGTAAGTTATTACATGAAATGCCATTACAAATAACAAATAATAATTGGAATATGAAATGATATAGTAGTCTTTTAAATTATTGATTAGAATATGGAAATTATATATTTTGCATTAAACATGTTATTTATTATTTAATTTCTAAAATAATAATCAATTCATATATATATTCAAAGAAAAAAAATATATTCAAAATTTTGCTATATGTTTCACTATAATTTATTATATTTTATTTGAATATATATCAAAACAAAAGTTAAAAAATATTTTATTAATTTTATAAAAAGTTAGACACAAGAAAACTATTTTTTTTAAAAGATTTCGTAGACTAACCATAAAAACTAGAGTCATTTAACGGTGCATATTAGAATTATGTTTTCAGGATTATAATTTTTTGCAAATTATCCTGAATAATATTTTAGTTCACTGCAAAACGGTTTTTTTTTAAATAGACAAATTATTATAGTTTGACAGATTTATCTATAATCATTAGTTACTTATATTGTAAAATTCAGATAAAAATAATTTTCTTAAATTTCAAAACAATTTCTTTTAAAAAAATTACTCCGCGCTATAATTAGCGCGGATTAAATTCTAGTTATAATTCATTTTGTAAATGAAAATGAATAAGAACAAAAAAACGTACTCAAATCAAAAAGCTTTAAATGTAATCATCTTTCTAGATTCAGTCACACCATAATAATCCTACAATAATTGACTTCTTGAAAGGCAATGAGGAAAGAATCAAACTTCTTCTTTTTTCAGATTGGTGTTTTATTTTCGCCCAAATTCTTGAATTGTTTTTGTGGCCAACGTAAGAGCGTCTACAAACGCAAAGAAGGATGCTCGAAGAAGCCTTGCCTCTATTGCTTCAAAGTGCCTGTAAAGTTATCCGGTGAGAAAATATCAAAACTAGTAATGAAGTAGGCGAAAATCAAAGGTTCTATAGACCCGAAGATGGTCGAATTGAAATCAGTCTTAATCGATTTAAGACTGACGATGAAGGACTTTGTCAAAACTCACACATAAAGCTATCTCTTAGATAGAACACCAAAGTTTAGCAGAGATTTTAGAACTAGTTTGACAATGATGTACTACAGATCTATAAGCCGTTTAGGAGACGGCCTAGAATGTCTGGAATGCAAGCTAGCGTAATGAAATTACATGCTTTTGATATTTCTGAAATATGCTGAATTTAACACCCTAAGATTGTTTTCGACCCCGCATACATTTGACGTTACAAACGAAGATCATCCTCCCGAATAATGTATGTATTTTCAGATCAAAATCAAAAGTTGTAAAAAATGTCTAACGGATATCGCTTTGATCTTTGTGAGGTTTGAGAGTGAAATCAAATATTTAGCAAAGGCAAACTGAAAATAATAAGGTTTTGTGTCTACAAGAGGTTAAGAGAAAAGAAAACATATATATTAGAATTAGTTATTATTTTCAAAATAAGAAGTAATGTCATTCTAGACTTAAAGAGGTGTACCATTTTTACAAATTTCCTTATGGGTGTACTCCATTTCAAAATACTGTCTTAAAATATACTATTTTAACAAATGTCTCAGAAGATATTGTGGTTCACACTGGTCATATGGCCATTGTAGGGTTATTATGGCTACCAGGTCGGGTTTTGTCGGGCCCCAAAACCAAATATATACTCCCTCCGTTTTTTTTTTATAAGTAGTTTTAGAGATTTTGTTTTGTTTCACAATATAAGTTGTTTTCATGTTTCTATGCAACTTTTACCTTTATCGAATACTGTGTGGCCAATAATATTCTGCAGTTTTTTTTATGATTGGTTGGATTATTTTTAATTTATATATTAAATGATATTTTTTTGTAAAAGATGAGTTTCTTAATATCTGTGCTTTTAACCAAAACTACTTATAAAAAGAAACGGAGGGAGTAATAAATAAGCATCTGTAATTTAGCTTATGTTGTTCTTTTTAATGTTTTCAAGATATTAAGCTACTTTTGTTAGCTTGTTGTTTATATATTTTTTCATATTTCGATGAATATGTAAACTTTATTGAAAAGAAAGAAAAACAAGACAATATTGTTCTGTAGACCAAAACAATTAGGTTTTATGATGTAAAAGCAACGAAACAAGTCATCCAAAAGTGATCTACATGATCATTCAAGGCCAATGGTTGTCTTGGCGAATCTGTGCCTCTTCCTCGGGGGTGAAATCGTTCTCGATGTTGAAGATAGTGCGAATCTCATCAACACTTTTATCTTTGATCATATCAGCGACTGCCTGACAAGTGAGATCAAGAAGGCTTTTGATGTTTAGAAAATTAGCAGCCATAATAAGGTAAAAGAGCGTGGATTGATCCATATTTTTCATAAACTCAGCGTCCCAATTCTTGAGCTCCACTCCGGAGGAAGACGAATCACCACCATCGCCATCGACGACGACGACGTGTTTCTTGCAATACTCGAGCACTTTGGCGAGGATCTGGCTGGTGATGTTGGCAAGAGGGATTCCGTTACCGACGCAGTCATCTTCAACCATGTGAGCTATGGTCTGCGACTGGAGAGCCACCGCTTCTTCAATCTCAAAGGTCTCGCCATCTGAGCTCTTCAAAACAATCTTTTTAGCCGAAATCGACATCGTTCGTACTTTAGGATACTTAATGTGATGAATGATAGTATGATACAAAGTATGAACCAACAATGCATCTTTATTTATAGGATTTTTTAGTCGGTGATTTTGTTCAAAGTCCTAACATGATTAGCAAATATGGAAATTAACATACATTATTTTGTGTTGACCAAAAAAAGAAAATGAAACATTATTATGTTTTCCCAAACAGAAAAAGGAAAGAAAGTTATATAGAAGGCTACGACAATCATATGTGAGGAAATATTATTATGTTTGTGACTATTTTGATAAAAGAAGATAAATTTTGATATGATAATCTTTGAATGCATGTTTTGGCTGGTGGTATGCACTCGAATGTGATTTTATAAATTTCAAAAAAGAATTTGTTTTTTTTTTTGTTTTTTTAAAACATAATATCTACCGAATATATGAAAAATTTAATCAATTTTTATTTCTTGACCGATGACCCATTTAGTTACCCTTACCGGAGTTAGGTTTTGAGCGCTTTTGCCAATTCACTTCAGTCAATATCTCTATGTATACAATGCCAATAAGAGAGAATTTTTTAAAGTAAACTTGTTCATAAGGAATATTACTACACTAACTCCTTGTTTATTAGACTAACCTTAGAAAGTTGGTCAATGTCTAATTTATCCAAATATTGTATTATATTACGAGTATGTCATTAATTATTTATTTTTGATTTATTTATTTTGAACAAAAAGAAATAAATGAAATAAAAGAAGGAAATGTAAAAAAAAATAATTAAAACATAAAAAACTGGTTTACAAATAAATAAATAAAATCTCTCGACAAAAGCCGATAGGCGACGGTTGGATTCCAACGCGATTCCAGCGAGGAGTGAGGGGTTTCCGCTAAGTCTCTTCATCATCTTGCTTCGTTTTAGGTTTCTCTTTAGTTCTCCCAAGTTTCCTGAAGAAGAAGAACCGCGGCGACGAAGGATCGTCGCGACAAAGGATGGTTACCACGACGAAGGGTGGTTACGGGGGAGGCGTGTCGAAGTTTCGGCGAGTCATCTGCTGTCATGTCGGCGACGATTGAGGGAGAATGGACGGTTGGAGGCGACAAAAACCCTAATTGCATAGTGTTTTTTTTTTTGCAGCGGCAAAACCTAACATAACTTTTTTAGTTTGTGTTGCCGGTCTATTGAACGGTATTCCGGTGAGAGCAAGAATTTTCCGGTGAGAGCAAGAATTTTCCGGTGAGGAATGTTAAATATTGTATTTCTTTGGTGGTAGATTTTCTAACGCTTGATGGTAGATTTAATAGTTTGACAAATGTGGTTGGGTGACTTTGGTAGATTTGTTTGTATATGATGGTAGATTTGTTTTTATATAACGTTAGTATATATATAGATGACGGTAGATTTGTTTTTAAATCATGGGGGCTGAATTGTGGGTTAGTTGCTTCTTTAATGATGTTGAGGATTATTTTCTTCATTCTTTTTTAATGATGTTGATGATTATTTTCTTCATTCTTCTTCGTCCTATGGTCAAGTCAATGCATGAAAGTAGATAAGATCTAAATTGCTGAAAATTCATAATCGATATGATGCAAGTGTGTTTATATGTTTATAGATACATGTGGTGTGAAAAAGAGGATTGAGAGGTAGTAAGAGTTTTTTTTTTTTTTTTTTGCTACAAGAGATAGTAAGAGTTAATGAGAGTCTTTGCTAATCTCTATAATATTATTTAAGAAGACATTTTAAAAAATGAATTTTGTTTTGTAAGTTATTACATGAAATACCATTACAAATAGTAAAGAATAATTAGAATATGAAAGGATATAATAGTCTTTTAAAATTATTGATTAGAATATGGAAAGTATATATTTTGCATTTAACAAGTTATTTATTATTTAATTTCTAAAATAATAATCAATTCATATATATATTCAAAGAAAAAAAAATTCTATTCAAAATCTTGCTATATGTTTCACTATAATTTATTATATTTTATTTGAATATATATATCAAAATAAAAGTTAAAAAATATTTACTAATTTTATAAAAAGTTAGACACAAGAAAACTATATTTTTTTAAGGATTTCTTAGACTAACCATAAAAACTAGTGTCATTTAACGGTGCATATTAGAGTTATGTTTTCAGGATTATAATTTTTTTGCGGATTATCCTGAATAATATTTTAGTTCACTACAAAACGGTTATTTTTAAATAGAAAAATTATTATAATTTGACAGATTTATCTATAATCATTAATTAGTTATATTGTAAAATTAAGATAAAAACAATTTTTTAAAAATTAAAAACAATTTCTTTTAAAAAAATTACTCCGCGCTATAATTAGCGCGGATTAAATCCTAGTTATAATTCATTTTGTAAATGAAAATGAATAAGAAAAAAAAAACGTACTCAAATCAAAAACCTTTAAATGTAATCATCTTTCTAGATTCAGTCACACCATAATAATCCTACAATAATTGACTTCTTGAAGGGCAATGAGGAAAGAATCAAACTTCTTCTTTTTTCACATTGGTGTTTTATTTTCGCCCAAATTCTTGAATTGTTCTTGTGGCCAACGTAAAAACGTCTACAAACGCAGAGAAGGATGCTCGAAGAAGCCTTGCCTCTATTGCTTCAAAGTGCCTGTAAAGTTATCCGGTGAGAAAAGATCAAAACTAGTAATGAAGTAGACGAAAATCAAAGGTTCTATAGACCCGAAGATGGTCGAATTGAAATCAGTCTTAATCGATTTAAGACTGTTTCAACGATCAAGTAAGGCGATGAAGGACTTTGTCAAAACTCACACATAAAGCTATATCTTAGATAAAACACCAAAGTTTACCAGAGATTTTAGAACTAGTTTGACAATGGTGTACTACAGATCTATAAACCGTTTAGTAGAAACTAGTTTGACAATGATGTACTACAAATCTATAAGCCGTTTAGCAGACGGTCTTGAATGTCTGGAATGCAAGTTAGCGTAACGAAATTACATGCTTTTGATATTTCTGAAATATGCTGAATTTCACACCCTAAGATTGTTTTTGACCCCGCAGACATTTGACGTTACAAATGAATATCATCCTCCCGAATAATGTATGTATTTTCAGATCAAAATCAAAAACTGTAAAAAATGTCTAACGGATATCGCTTTGATCTTTGTGAGGTTTGAGAGTGAAATCAAATATTTAGCAAAGACAAACTGAAAATAATAAGGTTTTGTGTCTACAAGAGGTTAAGAGAAAAGAAAACATATATATTAGAATTAGTTATTATTTTCAAAATAAGAAATAATGTCATTCTTATTATTATTTTCAAAGGAGAACAGTGCATTGTAATAGACTTAAAGAGGTGTACCATTTTTACAAATTTTCTTATGGGTGTACTCCATTTCAAATTACTGTCTTAAAATATACTATTTTAACAAATGTTTCATAAGATATTGTGGTTCACACTGGTCATATGGCCATTGTAGGGTTATTATGGCTACTAGGTTGGGTTTGGTCGGGCCCCAAAAACAAATATATAATAAATAAGCATCCTATAATTTAGCTTATGTTGTTCTTTTTAATGTTTTCAAGATATTAAGCTACTTTTGTTAGCTTTTTGTTTATATATTTTTTTCATATTTCGATGAATATGTAAACTTTATTGAAAAGAAAGGAAAACAAGACAATATTGTTCTGTAGACCAAAACAATTAGGTTTTATGATGTAAAAGCAACGAAGCAAGTCATCCAAAGTGATCTACAGGATCATTCAAGGCCAATGGTTGTCTTGGCGAATCTGTGCCTCTTCCTCGGGGGTGAAATCGTTCTCGATGTTGAAGATAGTGCGAATCTCATCAACACTTTTATCTTTGATCATATCAGCGACTGCCTGACAAGTGAGATCAAGAAGACTTTTGATGTTTAGAAAATTAGCAGCCATAATAAGGTAAAAGAGCGTGGATTGATCCATATTTTTCATAAACTCAGCGTCCCAATTCTTGAGCTCCTCTCCGGAGGAAGACGAATCACCACCATCACCATCGACGACGACGACGTGTTTCTTGCAATACTCGAGCACTTTGGCGAGGATCTGGCTGGTGATGTTGGCAAGAGGGATTCCGTTATCGACGCAGTCATCTTCAACCATGTGAGCTATGGTCTGCGACTGGAGAGCCACCGCTTCTTCAATCTCAAAGGTCTCGCCATCTGAGCTCTTCAAAACAATATTTTTCGCCGAAGTCGACATCGTTCGTACTTTAGGATACTTAATGTGATGAATGATACAAAGTATGAACCAACAATGCATCTCTATTTAAAGGATTTTTTAGTCGGTGATTTTGTTCAAAGTCCTAACATGATTAGCAAATATGGAAATTAACATACATTATTTTGTGTTGACCAAAAAAAGAAAATGAAACATTATTATGTTTTCCCAAACAGAAAAAGGAAAGAAAGTTATATAGAAGGCTACGACAATCATATGTGAGGAAATATTATTATGTTTGTGACTATTTTGATAAAAGAATATAATTTTTGATATGATAATCTTTGAATGCATGTTTTGGCTGGTGGTATGCACTCGAATGTGATTTTATAAATTTCAGAAAGGAATTTGTTTTTTTTTTTTGTATTTTTAAAACATAATATCTACCGAATATATGAAAAACTTAATCAGTTTTTATTTCTTGACCGATGACCCATTTAGTTATCCTTACCGGAGTTAGGTTTTGAGCGCTTTTGCCAATTCACTTCAGTCGATATCTGTATATATACAATACCAATAATGTATTATTGTTTATGAAAATGAATTTTTATAGAGTTTATTTTAATATTTTGTACAGTTTTTGTGTTTAACCCTTATTGTTTTTGAAAGACTCTGTAAGAGGCTCTGTAAGGGGTTGTCTACCGAAAATATACGAAGCCTTTCCATGTGACAAAACATAGTTTTCAAAAAGACTCTTACTTCAATCTTATATAAAGTCTGCCTAGTTATAGAGAAACACACTTGATTGAAAAAAATATACATGAATATGATAAGTTATTGACAAATATAATAGAATATGATATATTATTGAGTTGTTGATTTGATACAAGATCATAAGACACATATATATAGTGTTTAATATTGACATATATAATATTTATAATCTTTATCATAATAGGATATCTATAAGTATATTATTCAGTTCGGTTCACGGGTTTCACTTTATAATCAAGTTCTTATGGCCACAACACTTGGTTCGCAAAATACACGTCTTGCTCTCCAAGATATCTCCAATAGTTATAAATCTTCCTTATAGGATATTGTCTTTGTTTTGATCCCGCAAATACTGATTCTTTTATACTACCACTTACGAACCACAATCTGCGACTTGCTACTCTCATGCATAGTGATTTAACATTTCATTGATGTCTCAGGAATGAAAGTAAAGAGATGCACAAACTGGTAGGATAAATACTCACTTCGGACAACTAAATTACCCAAAAGTATGATGTCTATCATTGTAAGCATAATTTACATGAACCCTAAGATCTTTTGAACATCTAGATCAATCACGTAATAGAAACATAAGAAGTGTATTAGGGGTACCTCCATTCATTGTAGCGGAGAGATCTTCTTGAACGGATCCTTGAACCGAAGACGAAAGATCAACCTTTAAGCGTGAGGTATGGTTTCTCTCCCCTTTCCTCTCACTTTATCCTTTTGTGTTGTTCTCTTGATGATGATTTATGATGGAGCTAAACCATCTATTTATAGGAGGGGAGAGGACCAAACTTCCTCACCAAGTTTCCTTTAACTTAATAGCTAAGTAGATTGCTTCATAGTTAAGTTTTAATCTCAACCGTTCATCATCTACTTCATAGCTAAGTCTTAATCTTAACCGTCCATCAAGGTTACTTAATAGCTAAGTTTACTTCTTAGCTAAGTTTTCTTAATGATGAAGATAATTTCATCGGTTTTGAAACGTGTTTAAAGAATAGCAATCCCGAAAGAAAACCCGTAACCCGTAACTATAAGACCACATAATAGGATCGGAATTTATTCCTTACATTCTCCCACTTGGTCGTTAGTGTAGTGCATTAAAGTTTTCTTTCGGAAATCATAAGGCCGGCATAATATGCTATATCTTTACTTGGTCATCATTAGCGTCTTGGTTAATCCAGCAATCAATGGGAGTCATGGCGGTCGCATATCATTTTGCAACATGATTCCTTCCATGTACTACTTCATTGACTACTTTCATAACTAGACCATAAACATAAGTAGAAGTTACCGTAATGGTCCCTTTAATGTCTTTAATTAAAGACACATTCTGTTATCATGAAATCTAATAAACCATAATGTGTGCACACATTAGAAACAGAATGAATAAAAGATGTAAAAGTCATAAAGAGCTCACATAAATGTCAAATATAGGTTAAAACATAAGCAAACAACATGATTAAGTGCTATCCTCAAGACCCATACTTTCAGCATGCTTCATAAAGGTCTTTGGAGGTAAAGCCTTCGTAAATATGTCTGCAACCATAAGTTCAGTGCCTATGTGTTCAATGACAAACTTTTCTCTTTTAACATCTTGCTTCAGTGATAGATATTTAAGATCCATATGCTTGGATCCTTTAGATATCCTATCATGCTTAGAGAAGAAGATTGCAGCTTGATTGTCACAATAAAGAGTTAAAGGCTTGTCAATAAAACTTAAGGCCCCAAACTCAGAGACAAAGTTTCGCAACCATGATCCTTGAATAGAAGCCTCATAACATGCAACATACTCAGCCTCCATAGTGGATGTGTAAATCAACTGCGACTTCTGGCTTTTCCATGAAATGGCACCTCCACTAAGGAGATACACATAGCCGAGAGTGCAATGCCTAGAATCATGGCATCCACCAAAATCTGAGTCTGAAAATCCAACCATCTGTGGATGTGTTGATTTTCTATATGTTAGCATGTAGTTTCTCGTTCCCTTTAGGTATCTCAAAACTTTCTTTGCAGCTTTCCAATGAGCGAGTCCTGGGTTACTCTGAAATCTACCCAGCATGCCGACTGCATGGCTAATATCAGGTCTAGTGCAAACCTGTGCATACATCAAACTTCCCACAAGAGATGCATAAGGGTAATTTTGCATTTCATTATGTTCCATTTCATTCTGCGGACATTGCTTAAGGTCAAGCTTGTCACCTTTTTGCATAGGAACAACGTTAGAAGAACACGTCATCATGCCAAATCTCTCAAGAACTTTATCAATATATGCTTTCTGAGACAATCCTAAGATTCCCAGTGATCTATTACGGAATATTTCAATTCCTATCACATAGGATGCCTCACCCATATCTTTCATATCAAAGTTCTTGGAAAGATAACTCTTAGTCTCAGTTAATAGACCAAGATCACTGCTGGCTAATAAGATGTCATCAACATACAACACCAAAAATATGAACTTACTCCCACTGATCTTGAGGTATATACATGGATCTGCTGCGTTTTCTTTGAAACCGAATTTCGTAATGATTTCATCAAACTTTAGATACCATTGCCTCGAGGCTTGTTTCAGTCCATAAATTGATTTCTTTAGTTTGCAGACCATGTCTTCCTGACCTTCGATTATGAAGCCTTCAGGTTGACGCATATATACTTCTTCTTGCAAGTCTCCATTAAGAAAGGCAGTTTTCACATCCATTTGATGTAACTCAAGATCATATTGAGCCACTAATGCCATGATAATTCTGAGAGAGTCTTTTCTAGACACAGGTGAAAAAGTCTCACTATAATCGATGCCTTCTTTCTGATTAAACCCTTTAGCTACAAGTCTGGCTTTATATCGTTCAAGATTGCCATTGCAGTCGAGCTTGGTCTTAAAGACCCACTTACACCCAACCGCTTTGTGTCCTTTGGGCAATGGAACAACATCCCAAACTTCATTCTTAGCCATCGAGTCTATTTCATCTTTAGTGGCATCAATCCATTTATCAGAATTAACATCTTTAATGGCTTGTGAATAAGAAATTGGATCATTAATATCCCATTCTCCAGATTCTACTTGATAAAGCGCATAGTCATCGGAAATAGCTGATCTTCTCAGACGAGTTGATCTTCTTAATGCTGGTTCCTGTTGTGCTTCAAGTACATGATCATTATTGGCGATATTTTCATCATGGAGTAAATGATCATTCACTGGGTTTTCCTCATTGTTTAACGGTTCAACAACGAGAGGATTCCCAACATTCGGAACTAAGGGTAATGGGATATTAACCCTAATTTCCTGAATGACCACATCTTGAACTTTATCACTCCCACTAATCTCGCCATTCTCATAAAATCTGGCATTATTGGTTTCCACTATTCTCGTACTATGGGTTGGACAATAAAATCTATATCCTTTAGATTTCTCAGGGTAACCAATAAAGAAACCACTGATCGTTCTGAAATCTAATTTCTTTTCATGTGGATTATATATTCTTACTTCAGCTGGACATCCCCAAACTTGGAGGTGTGACAGACTAGGTTTCCAGCCTTTCCACAGTTCAAAAGGGGTCTTTGGAACTGATTTGCTTGGAACCCTGTTCAAGATATAGACTGCAGTACGTAACGCATCCATCCACAAGGATATAGGTAAGTTAGCATGACTCATCATGGATCTAACCATTCCCATATAAGTACGGTTACGCCTTTCAGCGACACCATTCTGCCATGGAGAACCAGGCGTTGTGTACTGAGCAACGATTCCTAATTTTTGGAGAAGTTTGGCAAAAGGTCCAGGATGTTGTCCTGTTTCATCATACCTGCCATAAAACTCACCACCTCTGTCTGACCTAATGATTTTCACTTTTCTATCTAATTGTCTCTCTACTTCAGTAATGAATACTTGTACAGCATCCACAGATTGAGATTTTTCATGTAATAGATAGAGATAACAATAACGTGAATAATCATCAATAAAGGTAATGAAATACTTTTCGCCTCCAAAAGTTGGAACGTCAAAAGGTCCACAAATATCTGTATGTATGATTTCAAGAAGCTGTGTACTTCTTGTGGCTCCTTTCTTAGTGTGTTTAGTTTGCTTACCCTTAATGCAATCTATACACGCTTTAATATTGGTAAAGTTTAGATTCGGAATGACTTCATCTTTTACCAATCTCTTGATTCTTTCATGGGAAATGTGTCCCAATCTTTTATGCCACAAGAAATATGAGTCATCAGTACATGTTTTACGTTTAAGTCCACTTTTAGTGTGCAGGGTGAGATGTGTTTCAAAAGGTTGATCAGCCAGCTTTAACATATAAAGGCCATCAACTAATATTCCAGAACCAATTCGATTAGAGTTCAGAAATAAATTAAAACAACCATCTCCTTGAGTAGATTTAAAGCCAGCCAAATCAAGTTTGCTTACAGAAACTAGATTACGGGAAACAGATGGAACATAAAGAGTTTGAAATAAATCCAAACAAAATCCACTATCTAAAATGAGACGATAAGTGCCAACAGCTTTAATTGGCGCTTTGTCTCGGTTTCCCATCAATAAGTAGTTCTTACTTGAATTTATGATCTGGGTCGTAAGGAATCCCTGCACGGAATTTGTTACATGTACATTAGCACCGCTATCTATCCACCAAGTGTTAGAAGAAACATTAGTAAGATTAGATTCGAAGAAGCTTACAGAACCCATAGGATTACCTTTCTTTTCGAACCATTCTCTTCTTTTAGTGCAATCTTTCTGAAAGTGACCAACCTTTTTGCAAAAGTTGCATCTGTCATCTTTCTTTGCCTTTTTCTTCTCATTAGCTTGATCGAAATCATTCATTTTGGGTGGTACTCTTTTATGGCTCTTTTGATGCCTTTTCCCAACTTTAGGTCCAGCTCCTTGGACATAATGGGCAACCTTAATTCCTTCACGACCAAGCCTAGACTCCTCTTGGACCAATTTAATAGCCAATTCATTAGACGTCCACCTTTCGTCAATGGCATTATAATTGATTTGGAATGGTCCATACTGAGGAGGCAGCGAATTTAGGATAAATTGGACGAGAAATGAATCGTCCACACTCATTCCTAATTTCTTTAGCTTAGCCGCAAGGTTGGTCATTTCAATGCAATGTTCATGCATAGACCTTGTCCCATCATGCTTCATGGTTGTAAGATCTGCCATAAGTTTCCCAGCAAGGGATTTGTCTGCAGTCTTAAACCGTTCTTCTATGGCTGCTAGATAAGCCTTAGCTTTATCTGCATCCGGAAGGGAAGTTTTGATGTTGCTAGCTATTGTCATTCTTAAAAACATGATGCTCAGTCTGTTCGCTTTCTCCCAAGCTTTATGGAGAACCTTTTCTTCCTCAGTACTGTTTTCAGTTAGTGGATTTGGCTCTTCTTCACGTAATGCCAAATCCAAGTCTAGTACTCCTAATGTGAACTCAACTTTCTCTTTCCATTCTGAGAAGTTGGTTCCAGTGAGGATCGGAACAGCAGAGGCCATAGATGACAAATTAGCAGGAAAAGATGCTGCAATTTTAGAGATACAACAAGCGCTAATTAGGCTCTACTAACAACACAATAATTACAGTTAGTAAATGCATATGATAAGAAATTATGGCACTCCTGTGGGTAGTCACCATAATCTCATCTTAAGTCATAGCATTAGTGAAACATTATTGAGTGATGTACTGAATTATCTAGACTAAGTTATCTGTGGATATCTTTGGTCTTCACAAATACAAACACTCCATACGTTATTGATCATGTTTTATGTTAATAGCCTACTTGTGAGTAGCTACTTATTACATAAACATATCAAACTTACTTAATATGGTTTTCATTTGCAAATCATTATAGGATAAAGTCACTGTGGTGATATCAATATCCTGATTTTGCATACTTATATGAAACCAATTTTCTGTCACGAATTATGCATAGTTCGTTTCTTAAAATTCTTATAAATTATTTCTATACGGATTATGCATAGAATTAACTTATAGAATTTATGCATATTACTTTTAAACCTCATTAATTTCGCACAGAAGAACAAATCAATATTCGTACCAATTATGGACGATACATGATTTATATGAAAGAATGTGCGAAAATCCTCATACGCAAACACACAAAACTTACACGGAATAGGGTTTCCGTTATTTTCTAACTTACGAACGCACAATTATGTGTGAAACTAAAATTAAACATAGATCTATTACTCTTAATGGATTAAACAGATGTTCATAACCATGCTCTGCTACCACATGTAAGCATAATTTACATGNGATGTCTCAGGAATGAAAGTAAAGAGATGCACAAACTGGTAGGATAAATACTCACTTCGGACAACTAAATTACCCAAAAGTATGATGTCTATCATTGTAAGCATAATTTACATGAACCCTAAGATCTTTTGAACATCTAGATCAATCACGTAATAGAAACATAAGAAGTGTATTAGGGGTACCTCCATTCATTGTAGCGGAGAGATCTTCTTGAACGGATCCTTGAACCGAAGACGAAAGATCAACCTTTAAGCGTGAGGTATGGTTTCTCTCCCCTTTCCTTTCACTTTATCCTTTTGTGTTGTTCTCTTGATGATGATTTATGATGGAGCTAAACTATCTATTTATAGGAGGGGAGAGGACCAAACTTCCTCACCAAGTTTCCTTTAACTTAATAGCTAAGTAGATTGCTTCATAGTTAAGTTTTAATCTCAACCGTTCATCATCTACTTCATAACTAAGTCTTAATCTTAACCGTCCATCAAGGTTACTTAATAGCTAAGTTTACTTCTTAGCTAAGTTTTCTTAATGATGAAGATAATTTCATCGGTTTTGAAACGTGTTTAAAGAATAGCAATCCCGAAAGAAAACCCGTAACCCGTAACTATAAGACCACATAATAGGATCGGAATTTATTCCTTACAATCATTACCATGCACTCAAAGTCTCAAACCTTGTTCTTTTTCGTACTTCAGAGCTACTAACTCGGCCTCTGAATGGAAACCATGATGAACCAAAATGAACTTAATTAAAGCTTCCTCAGCAACTTTACAACATCAGCCATAAGAAAGGAAAGCTACCAAGTTTTATATTTTGTAGACTTGTTAGAAGAGGTAAAATATTTCATGTCTGATGATACTCTATGTACCTAGATCTTATTGGGTTGCTTTCAATAGCTTTTAGTATTAAGCTATATGTAATAAAGATTAGTTGAACCATATAAAATTTAAGTGAAAATATGATTTTAAATCTTGATTACCACAAAAACACGAATTCTGTGGATCTGATATTCTATTAGATATGTGCATTGCGATCACTTTTCATGAACTCAAATTCGAAAGTTGGAGAGTGAAATGTTCAAACATTCAGCGTAACTTCTCTTTCTTTTTGTAACCTTTCGTATTAACTCCTTGATTGGATCCTAACCAGGCTGGGGAATGGTTTAAGTCATGCTTCTTTACCAACTTCATATACCTTGAAAGTAGGGGCGGATCCATAACATAATTTAATATGAGGCACACTATATTAAAATATTAAATATATTATACGATTGTAAAAAATAATTATAATAATTATTAGAATTTTGCGTCTTATTTTAAACAAAATGAATTGAGCCAAACTAAACAAAAGATAAACCTTCATTTTTGATAATATTAACATAAGATTGTATATTGCATATAATTTATCTTTATAAAAATATTTATTTGTTTTTAATTTTTTTTTAATCTAAGTATTGAAAGAAAAAAATACAAAACTTAATTAAAATAATTATGAGAGTAAACATGAAGAAATTGTAATTTTTTACTTTGGAAAAAACTACTAAAAGATAAAAATGGAAAAACAATTATAAAATAAATAAAAGCTTGTACAAAAACAAAGGAAATTTTTTTTTATAGAGAGGTAATAAAAGCATATAAATAATGTTATAATGTTTGTTTGGAAAAATTGAAAAAAAAAGAAAATGAAGACACTTTGGGGTATTTGTATCGGGGTTGAATGGGGCACATATATGGCTTTACACCAAAAGAGCTAGTAAGTTTCAAAATTATGTTGACACAAAAGGTTTATAAAATTTAGGGTGAATTACACTAAAATGCACTTTTGCCACTTTTTGTTACAAAAAGACACTTTCAACTCTTGAGCCACTTTTTGTACTGTTCATGGGTATGAAAACCCAATTTTGTCCTTCTTTTTTCTTCATCTCTCTTTTTCTCTTACGCACTCTTTTTCTCTCACATCTCTCTCTTTTACATCTCACCTTAAACCAATAAACCATCTCTCTCACATCTCTCTCACATCTCTCTCACATCTCTCTCTTTTACCCCACTTGATTTGTTTTCTATTTTTTTATAATGTGAAAGACATAAAATAATTTTCTTGAAACAATATATGATAATTCTATTTTACCAACATTTTAAGATCCATTTTGCTATAGTTTTGATGTGAAACAAGAAATCTACTTGTAAATATCAAAAACTATATCTACACATGATCATCTACACATGACTATCCACACATGACCATCCACACTAACAATACGTCCACGGTTTTGTCTACACATAATTGTCCACGGTTTCATGTCCACGTCGATCTCGATTTCATATGTTTAGATTTCTTGTTTTTTTCGAATCAAAACTAAAATGTAGAGAAAAAAAAAATTATCATTCATTGTTACCAAATAAATTGTTTTACCAAATAAATTGTTTTATGTTTTTCACAATATAAAAAAATAGAAAATAAATCAGATGGGGTAAAAGAGAGAGATGTGAGAGAGATTGGTAAAAAAGAAGAAATATAAGATAAATAAAGGTGGTTTAAAGCGAGAGAGTAAAAAACAGAAAGAGAGAGAGAGAGAAAAAGAGAAAAGCGTATGAGTGAAAGGGTGAAAGAGTGAAAGTTACAGAAGGGTAAGAAGGTAAAATCCAGCAACAAAAGTGCCTTAAGAGTTAAAAGTGTCTTATCCTGTAATAGAGAAGTCAGAAAGTGCTTTCTCAAGTAATTTTCTTTAAAATTTAGTGTGTGGCACGTGCCTCACCACTTCAAAGGGTGGGTCTGCCCCGGCTTGGAAGTAAACTCAAATTAAAGTTGACAGCATATATAGTTTACATGAACTCGAATTGGTGCTTTAAAAGATGTAGACAATATATAGGGAAAAATGGTATGGTATATCAAGAACCAAAATATAATATTTGTTGTATGTTTTACGACAATGTAATTATTTGTATATATAGAGAAAGCATTAACAAAAAAGAATGGAGTTACGTGAAACATTTGCACAAAGAGAAGAAAGGTATCTTCAAACTCTTGGACTTGTTTTAGATTTACTATAAGAATGTAGCCCCTTTATATATCCCAATGCAAAGAGTAAATGAGAAAGATGATATCTGTTGACATGAAAATTCACAAGATAAAGACGTGTTTTGTTTTGTTTTCAAAACACTTTCCTTTGATCTTCAATTTTATTTTATTTTTCTCTTTCCAAAATCAAATCTTCCCTCATGAATATGATTGAGTTTCCTTTGATCGTGTTTCTTCGCAATGTCTTACAGTCTATGTAACAGTCCATTAGTTAATCGTTTGTGTATTTCGAGATTCTAGACGAAAGTATGGAGAAACCGGAATCCTTCTGGGTCTCGAATCCACGGAGTTCGTTGGTGTTGTTGAGGTTGATTTGGAGTTGGACATGGATTTGGTCGGATCGCCAAGGAGCGTAGCGAGAGCGAGTCGAAACCCGAGCATCGATGAGCTGCTTTTGGGGAAGGCGTTGAAGAAGAAGAAGAAGAAGAGATTGCACACGGAAGTATCTAAAGGGGGAGAAGAAGGTGGATTTATGTGGGAATGGGAACAATGGAGTCTTACGCAAGGAACTGAGAAATGGTTTGGTAACAGATCATCACCACAGGCAAAAGGCGAAACAGATTTGAATGAACACATGTATTGATGTTCGATTTCTGCATCTGTGCTCTTATATTCGGAATATCTGGCTATGGGTTTGTCAAATGCATTTGATGGGTAAAGTAAACAAATTCATATTCTTCATCAACATTGATCATTGACATCTTCACATCACATGTCTGCGTCTCTGCTAAAGTGTACCAGATCTTTCAGTTGCTACCAGAGTTAATGTACTAATGAACATTTCCTGATTTTGTAGATAATGTTGCAATTGTGTACTATTTTTGGAAAATGGAAGGTAAATTCGTATTGGGATTTCCATGTCGATTCAAGTAAATGAGGCAAGTTGGTAGTGGTTGAAGATCAAATCAAGTACGAGGAATTTATCTGCATTGTTTGTGAAGATTACAACTTGGATACAAAGATGAATGCAGTCGACATTGCTTATATGTTGCCAAAACATATGTTGGAAAAACTGCTTACCGACACACCTCCTATTTTCTTGAATAACGATAGACAGCTCGCAAACTTTATCACAATGTCGAAAAGAGAGGTTATCCGGCTTTGTGTGTCATTGAGAACAACCTATGGTGGTCGTGTCAAAGATAAAACTTGTGATGTCAAAGATGAAACTTGTTCTCTAATTTGGATTTTTTTTTTCTTCAATTCTTCTCCCTTTTAGTGATTCGGCTCTTAGTTTCCAGTTGTTCGTAATGTGTTTGCTCTGTATCTGATGATAGAACACACGGATTCGATTATAGAAATCTTGGGTCTAACACATTGGAAGAAATTTCTTTGATCTACACTCCAAAGTTTCGATCTTTACCTCACATAAACAGTGATACAAGGATTTTGCAATCCTAGTGAGGTATCAATACCCTCTAAACGATGTAGTATAAGAGGTTATCAATCCATAGTTGGGATTATTCTAATCACTAAGCATGCAAGGCATTTAAGTAAGTTAAGCTAATCAAAGGGAGTTTTGTGATTAAGTATCCAAATTAAGCAAGTAAAATAACTAAGCAAGATGTAATCCAAATAATAAAAGCGGAGCAAGAGATGAGGTTAATGATATAAGGTGATCTAAGTCCAATTAGTGGTGTTCAATTACTCAAGAAGCTAATCCCTAGGCAATAGATATCTAATCTATATTAGTTCTCTTTCAAGCAACTAATCACTATGCTAATTATCAAACCCATTAGCAAATCATCATTTGTGGATTTATCAATTAGCAAGCATTAAGAATCATAACAAGATCAACCAAAGATATACCCTAAACAACTAATGTCTTAGGTTAGGAACATAAATCTCTTGTCTAGTTTGGTCTTGGCATTTCATCAAACACTTGGTGTGCATGAAATGCCTTATGATCTAGACCCACTCTTTCAAGCTAGATCTAGCATTAGGGACTCTAGACAAGAAGGAATATAAGATTATCTAATCCTAAACACCACTAATCCAACCTTTGATCACCCTAATCTACC
>PKML01043782.1:290769-328336 GCA_002933935.1 Eutrema yunnanense
GGCACAAACCCTTGTTGTTGCCCTTGAAAACCGGGTGGAGCTTTGGGTTGAAAGCCACTTTGGTTTCCTTGGAATTGGTTCCTTGGAAAATACCCTTGTTGGTTGAAGTTAGAAGGTTGACCTTGAGATTGGAATTGTTGTTGTGGAACTCCTTGAGCTTGAGTGGATTGTTGAGGGTAGAGTTGGTCTTGTGGATTCCTATAGGTTTGGTTGAATCCTTGCCTTTGGAAGTTACCTTGGTTACCCACGTAGTTCACTTCCTCTTGTGTTTCGCTTCCTCTTGGTAGTAAGCTTGATTGTTCTCGTAGTCACCAATGAAATGGACCGCCTTTTGAGACTCTTTTTGAGAGGCAAGAAGCTTGTCTATCATAGAGGCTTGCTTATCCAACTTCTCATTCAAGGCTTTCATGTCTTTGGCTCTCTTGTTCTCATCAAAATCACTAGTAGTCCTTGAAGCACAGTCATAATCATCCCCATACATCCCATCACTAGTAGCTAAGTTCTCCACGAGCTCCATAGCATCCTCTACGTCCTTAGCTAGGAAATTACCATTTGAAACCGTGTCAAGTAGCATACGGAACTTAGGCAAAGCACCTCGGTAAAGAGTGCTAAGGAGAGAGGCGTTGGAGAAGCCATGATGTGGGCATTGAGAAGTGTAGCCTCTAAATCTCTCCCAAGCCTCGTTGAAAGACTCAATGGACCGTTGTGTGAAGCTAGATATCTCATTGCGAAGTTTGGAGGTTCTAGACGGTGAGAAGAATTTGGCTAGAAACGCCCTTTTGCAATCATCCCATGAAGTAATAGATCCTTGAGGCAAGTTTTTCTCCCATTGGTGAGCTTTGTCACCCAAAGAGAACGGAAAGAGTCGAAGCTTAAAACCATCTTCGGATACTCCGTTGATCTTGGTTAGACCACATATCCGGTCAAATTAGTCAATGTGATCTAGAGGATCCTCCATTGACAACCCATGGAACTTGTTAGATTGAACCATGTTGATTAGCCCGGGTTTGACTTCGAAGTTGTTATTCTCCACCGGTGGAGCTTGAATGCCTTGGCGGTTTTGGTGAGCATTAGCGGCATCACCTTCTCCAACAACGTTTCTAGCTCTAGGTGGATGGTTGGGAGCTCTTGGCCGGGCGGGTGGATGAGGGTCATTGTGCACGTGCCCTCCTTGTGCGTGGTGGTTTCCATTACCACCTTGTGCGGGATGGTTTCCATTACCACCTTGGTTGTTGACGTGTCCATCTCCATTCCCGCCGTTCCGTTGGTGGGGAATGGCTTCATTGATGTTCCCAAGTGGAACGTTCTCATAGTGTTCCATGTTGGTCTCAACTTCTTGTTGTCTTACACTTCCGTCCCTTCTTCGAAACCGTCTTTGTAATCGATGTATGTCGTCCCGTGGTCCAACTAGATCGTTGTTGCCTCGAGATCGTGTATGCATGCACCTATAGGTTTAGAGAGAGCAATTGAAAGCAAACAAGATTAGTAACTTTGTAGGAAATAAAGCTTAATCTCACAAAGAGCCTAAACCTTAATGTTAAAACAAATCCCAATATGGCAACGGCGCCAATCCTAGTGAGGTATCAATACCCTCTAAACGATGTAGTATAAGAGGTTATCAATCCATAGTTGGGATTATTCTAATCACTAAGCATGCAAGGCATTTAAGTAAGTTAAGCTAATCAAAGGGAGTTTTGTGATTAAGTATCCAAATTAAGCAAGTAAAATAACTAAGCAAGATGTAATCCAAATAATAAAAGCGGAGCAAGAGATGAGGTTAATGATATAAGGTGATCTAAGTCCAATTAGTGGTGTTCAATTACTCAAGAAGCTAATCCCTAGGCAATAGATCTCTAATCTAGATTAGTTCTCTTTCAAGCAACTAATCACTATGCTAATTATCAAACCCATTAGCAAATCATCATTTGTGGATTTATCAATTAGCAAGCATTAAGAATCATAACAAGATCAACCAAAGATATACCCTAAACAACTAATGTCTTAGGTTAGGAACATAAATCTCTTGTCTAGTTTGGTCTTGGCATTTCATCAAACACTTGGTGTGCATGAAATGCCTTATGATCTAGACCCACTCTTTCAAGCTAGATCTAGCATTAGGGACTCTAGACAAGAAGGAATATAAGATTATCTAATCCTAAACACCACTAATCCAACCTTTGATCACCCTAATCTACCATATCCCAAGATCCTTAGAACTACTCACTAATCATCATGGGTTTAACAAATCCAAGGAAAGAAATGTTAAAGCTCATGATCAAGATGATTGAATGATTAGAAAGTAGAAGATAGATGGATTAAATCAAGAAAACAATACTCAAATTGCATAAATAAAAGGATCAATCTCTTACAAATCACTCTTAGAGAGGGTTTTTGCTTAGAAAAAGACTTAGCCCTCACAAATTAGGTTTTTGGGCTTAAATAGTGAACAGTGACGAACCGGGTCGACCCGGGACAAACCGGGTACCGACCCGGTTTAAGTGGATAAAAAATGTATGGTATCGATCGATACTGAGGACACACCTCGGTATCGCAGCTCCGTATTAAGGCCTTTTTCCCCCGGGTTCTCCCTGTGGCAGTACCGAGCTGTGACACCGAGCAAAGGCATCGGTGTAATCCCCTGAAGCTTTGGCATCGATCGATACTCGGTGTCACACCTGGTATCGGTCGATGCTCTTCGTGGTCTCTGTTTCCTTTCCTCGGGTGACTTATTCTCCTCGTTTAACACCTGAAAAGGACTCCAAAACATGCAAGACACTGTAGGACCTAGTATGAGAACCCTAAAGCTCTAAATGAGACAAAACAAGTATGATATGCAATGAAGATCCAAGTAAATGACCTTAAATCTATATGAAATGCGTTCTAAATACATGTAGAATATGCACATATCAAACAGCAACACGACCTAGTTTCATGTCTCCGCTCAAATAGGTCAATTCAAACTTTTTAGACTTCCTTTTTTGGGATTTGGCTTAGAGTTTTTAATTTCAGGAACACACTGTTATAGACTTTAATAAATTTGGTTTCTTTCCAATGGGATTTTTATGTACAAAAGTTAGGGATTGTGGTTAGCTTTGATGTAAAGACTTTTTTTTGTTGGTGCCAATTAGCAGTAACTTGGATGTGAATTTTGAATCTGAGGAACATGCTTTGATTGCTTACACAGCATTGGCTGTTGATAAAGAGGTTTATAATTTCCAAATTCACTTCTAACATATCAATAAGATCTAATTTCCACAAAGTTATATGCTTTTTCCATCTCACTTATGTTAAAATTTCTTCTGTTGTGACCATTATTGCAGTTGCAGCCTGATAAAGTGAGAAGAGTTATGTCTGTATCAAACAACAAGATTTCTGTGTGAGTTTTCTCAAAGTCCTTCATCGCCTTACTTGATCGTTGAATCAGTCTTAAATCGATTAAGGCTGATTTCAATTCGACCATCTTTGGGTCTATAGAACCTTCTTTTTTTCGCCTACTTCATTACTACTTTTGATCTTTTCTCACCGGATAACTTTACAGGCACTTTGAAGCAATAGAGGCAAGGCTTCTTCAAGCATCTTTCTCTGCGTTGTAGACTGCGTTGTAGACGTTCTTACGTTGGCCACAAGAACAATTCAAGAATTTGGGCGAAACTAAAACACCAATGTGAAAAAGAAAAAAGAGTTTGATTATTTCCTCATTGCCCTTCAAGAAGTCAATTATTGTAGTATTATTATGGTGTGACTGAATCTAGAAAGATGATTTCATTTAAAACTTTTTGATTTGACTACGTTTTTTTTTCTTATTCATTTTCATTTACAGAGTGAATTATACTAATTAGCAAAGACTCTCATTAACTCTTACTATCTCTCAATCCTCTTTTTCACACCACATGTATCTATAATCATATAAACACACTTGCATCATCTCATACGAAAACATAAAACAAACTCTATTCATTTAAAATCGATTATGAATTTTCATCAGCAATTTAGATCTTATCTACTTTCATGCATTGACTTGACTAGAGGACGAAGAAGAATGAAGAAAATAATCCTCAGCATCATTAAAGAACCAACTAACCCACAATTCAGCCCCCATGATCACACAATTAATTAAAAATCTTTTCAACTAATTAAAGATTAACAATTAATGATTATACCCTTTGGGACTTGTAACTCCCCATTACATTGTACACAATTCCCTATGAACATTAACCATTTTTACAGAGACTATATATGCGTTCGTCAACACATTCCTCTGTTTCTATTTCATAACTATTCTGCTCTGTTTACTATTACTTGCCTCTTCAACAAATGGATCCTAACTCTGTACATCCACTCGGTGCTATGAAAATCGAAAACCAGTATGATCCAGATTCGTTTTACGACATGCTCGATAAGTAAGTTGGAAACACATGAATCGTTTTCTTGGAAAACAAGTCATCTTTGGTTGCCCTGGTTTGTTCTTTCCTTTGTTAATTGTTTTTCTATCTACAGGTTGCCTCCGCTAGAGTCGTTGTTAGATACCGAAGATCTAAAACCAAATGCAGAGTTGCATTCTCAGTATCAGTATAATGGCTTTGAAGATTTCTTCGAAAACATCGAACTGAATAACACAATCTCATCTGACATTCTCATGTTGACTCAAGAACCCTACTTCTCAAGTGACTCCTCTTCACCAGTTGTCGTCCAAAGCAACGACTGTCTCAGTTCAACTGAGAGATGCCAAAAGAGAACACGGAGGAAGAGGAACACTAGGACAAAGAGACAAGACAAGTTGGAGATGTCTGAGATCAGAAAGTTCTTCGATAGACCAATCATGAAAGCGGCAAAAGAACTTAACGTTGGACTCACCGTGTTGAAGAAGCGTTGCAGAGAACTTGGAATTTACCGGTGGCCTCACCGGAAGCTCAAGAGTCTTAACTCTCTCATAAAGAATCTCAAGGTGCAAAACATCATTTAATTAACTAATTACCGTTTGCTTGTGATTCTGTGGCGTTTTAGGGTTTATTGCGTTCTTGATTTTTAAAGTTATTAAGATCAAATCAAAACATGGTTTGGTGACAGGGTGTTGGAATGGAGGAGGAAGTGAAGAACATAGAGGAACATAGGGTTCTTATAGAGCAAGAACCTGATGCTGAGCTAACTGATGGAACCAAGAAACTGAGGCAAGCTTGTTTCAAAGCTAATTACAAGAGAAGGAAATCATTAGCCAATAGTGATTACTATTGATTTTTTTTATTGTTTAATTTCTACAATTCTATCTCATGTTTTCATTTTATTTTAGACTGATGTTTTTTTTTTCTATTGACCCAATTGGCCAATCTAGAATATCTAGGGATTTTTTGTTTTTTTGGGGTCAGAATCTAGGGATTATTCTTTCTTATTTAGAGCCATTTGTAAGATGAAAATAAGACGAACGCGTTTATAAATTGTTTTGATGAATGAAATTAACTAGGTTTGGTGAGTTGAATAAATGATTTGCCTACAGTAAAATTTATAAATGTAGTAGTATAATGATTGTATAGAATTAAACGTGTGCTCTATAATTAAACTGCAATTTCTTAACAACTTTGACAAAATTTACACAAACTAGCACAAGCCCATTATAGACAAAAATAAAATATTGTTGACAAAAATTAAAGGCAAAGATATAATATAAAAAGGTCATATTATTCAAAAATTTACACAAACTAGCACAAGCCCATTACACTTAGTTTCCCAAGTATCATATAGTAACAGATCCACCCAAAGTTTCGACCTCAGCCTAAATCCCTTGATTTGAAAGTTAAAAATCCATGTCCCCCCAATCAGAAAGTTCGAAACATATTTACTCTCGCTATATGTTCTCCACCAAAGGCTGCTATATATTTACAATTAGAGAATTGACATGAGAAGGCTGCTACATGGAGAACACATATCAGCCTTTGGTGGAGAACATATAGTAGCGGAGAGTAAATATGTTTCGAACTTTCTAATTGGGGGGAAATACGTTTTTAACTTTAAAATCAGGAGGATCTAGGCCGAGATCAAAACTTTGGGTGTCTGTTACTATATGATACTTCCGGGAGAGGGAGGGGAATAGGTCGTTTAACCATATAAAATTCGTTCGTTTACCCATATAAAATTCGTTCGTTTAGCTCTGCTGGCGTGGCAGGGTGATTCTCAAAGCGATATAGGGTTTTTGTTGCTTCTACCGCAAATCAAGCCGACTACCACCATGTCTGAGTCGGAGAAGGCTTCGTCTCAGCACTCTCAACAAGACTCACAGGCTCCATCGAAACCTCTATGGTCATCTATTGTCCAAAACAAGCAAGTTCTGTCAAAACACGAACTCAATGTTTCAATGATTGATGGATTACCAACTATGGAGATCCCATATGAGATTATTGAAGGCTCAACACCACTATGGGAAGATATTCTCATCTGTAAATTTCTTTCTACAACTCCTCATGTGGCGAAGGTCCATGTGATAGTCAATAAGATTTGGACCTTAGTAGACAAATCGTTGAAAATCGATGCTTTCGTGGTGAACTCAACCACAATTAAATTCAGAATAAGGAACAGTTCAGTCAGAGCTCGGATACTAACGAGAGGAATGTGGAATATTGCAGATGTCCCAATGATCGTGTCTAAGTGGACACCGGTGATAGAAGAAGCTCAACCGGAAATAAAATTTGTCCCGATGTGGATTACCATCAAGAACGTCCCACATAAGATGTTTCATGGTAAAGGTCTCGAGTATCTCGCTAGTGCTGTAGGAGAACCAAAAAGATTACATCCGGATACAATTTAATGCAAAAGTTTTGAAGAGGCGAAGGTATTTGTCGAAGCAAATTTAACGAAGGAGTTGCCATAGTCATACTGGTTTCGGTCGGAGATGGGTGTTGATGCGATGGTGGAATTCAAGTACCCGTGGCTTCCACCACGATGTACGAAGTGTTCAAAATGGGGGCATATGTCGGATACATGTTTGATGAACCCATGGGAAAAAATATTGTTGGTGGATCAAAAGGAGAAGAAAATCAAAAGAACTCTGCTCTGAAATTGATCACACAAGAAGAAATAGATGCAGAGGTTTGTGTTGTAGAGAGAGAAGGAGTAAGTTCAGAAAAAGAGGAACAAATTTCAAACGTTCCGAGTAAAGAGTTAGAGGTCGTTGTCGTTGACATTGAGGGAAAAATTCAGCTACTCAAACATTGGAAGAAGTTGTGGAGGAAACACAAAAGGAGGCAGGGGAGGGGATTTGGAACCATGTTTCACCGACAAAAATAGGACGATTTATAGAGAAGCAAGGATGAGAGAAAGAATGTATCTCTGTTTCTCCATCACACTTTTCAGTTCTCAAAACAGAGGAGGAAGAAGATAAAGTAAAGGTGAAGGTGGGAAGGAAGGTAAAGAGGAGAAAGGGGGGGGGGATTATTAGGTTTCGAAAATTTCCCAGAAAATAAGGACGATGATCTTGAAGACGGATAATTGATAGTTCAGGGTCAATGTTCGAAAAGTAACAAAATGGAGAAGCAGGAGGAACATGGGACATGTATTCCACCCCGTCGAGCCTCTAAATCATCACATCGGATTTTGGGCAACTCTAATGCTCCAAGCGCATCGAAAAAGCTCCCTTGTGATTCGACTAAAAGGGTACTGAAGAAAAAAAATTGATTAATGTCGGGTTTTTGCTGGAATGTGCGTGGTTTCAACAAAAAATTAAAACATTTTGTGGTACGTAGTTGCGTTGACAATGATCTAATGCAATTTGGTTGCTTGATGGAGACAAGGGTCAAGGAGAACAAAACAAATCAGATTGTTTCTTCAGTATTTCAAGGTTGTTCTTTTCTCTCGAACTATGAACATCATCGGCTTCGTCGAATTTAGGTAGTCTGGAAGGAAGAGACAAGGATTACACCAGTGTTTAAGAGTGATCAAGCCGATGACGAGAAGAAGTGATCACGTGTTCTGTGTTATTGAATGGACGAGAAGAAGAGTTCTTTTGCTCTTTCGTATACGCATCGAATTTTGTTGAAGAAAGAAAGAGTTTATGGGATGATCTGCGGAATCACCACAACTCGCCATTGTTCCGTAATAAGCTGTGGCTGATCTATGGAGATTTTAATGAGATTTTGGAGGGCGAATGTAACGTCCGCGTTCCGGAACGCTACACCAGACCAATTTGTTTCGGGAAAAAGGAAATATCTTGGGTCAGATAAAGGAAATGATCGTGAACAAGGCATGGTAAAGGAAGGCTTAGTCAAGGCCGAGAAACGGACCAAATGACTTATTCGGGGAAAATGAGCTAAATGGTCGAACTGGGTCAGCTGACGGGAAGCTCGGTCCAGTTGGGACAAATGTTCGGCTGGAAATGTAATCACACGCACCGCGTGTGCGAGAACGGTTGGGCAGTTATTTAGCCAAAGGATCGCGTACCCGTTCAACAAAACAACGCACCCGTTCGGCCAAACAACGCACCCGTTCGGCCAAACAACACACCCGTTCGACCATGAAGTAGTTTTGCGACAAGGGATTCTATAAATAAAACCCTTGGTCACTTCTCTTCGGGACCACGCACACAGACACACACACACACACACCACGTCCAAGGGAGAAACTCTCGGCGAAAAAGGGAGAATCTCGCCAAGGCATAAACCTACCGGAGAACGGTCGAGAAACAACCCTACCGCGATGGTCGAGTTTTGGCCGGGCATCGGCAAAACTAGCAGATCGGGTCGGAGTGATGGTACACCGGCGAGCGGTTATAGCCGGCAAGGGTAAACCAGAATCGGCCATAGCCAACCGATTATTGACCGCGACAAGAGAATCGATGGTGCGATGTGGATGGGTCGGATTCGGTAGATCGACTGGTATACCAGGAAACAGTCATAGCCAGGAAGAAATGATGATTCAGATCCAGGAGGAGATCGTGAATCATTGGGAAAGGGGCGTGAGATCAACGGATCGCAGATCCAGTTAGATCCGTGGGAAAAGATCAATATCGATTGGGCGATCCTAAGCGGATGACCCAGATCGAATCAGGACAAACAAGAAGTAGATCAGACGGTCCGAGATTAGAAATCCGGCAACCGGTTCAAGGAGAAAGAAGTCTCGGTGTTCGACTGAGGGATACGTAATGGTACGGCTATGGTGCACAAGCCGGGATTGGATATGCGCGCATAGCCAATCCGGTTCGGGTAAGTTGATCTCCAACCGAAACATAGTCGTGTGGGGATGGTTGGTTGAACGACTAAGTAACGATGGGGATTGGTTGGATAAAAAGGGGACCTAGGCAGTTCGCCCAAGGGATAAGTGCGGATACAGCACGGTGCGCAAGCCGGGAAGAAGACTTGCGTGCCTTGGTGGCTGATCCGGTATAAAGATCGAGTGGGATTCGGCAAGGAGGCGCGGTCGATCGGATTAAACCTGTATGCGGTTCAAGGAGCAAACGAATCGTGAATTAGATACGGGTAAGCTCACTACCTTGGAACAAATGGATAGTGACTAGCGTATTACTAGACGGTTAGGTCTAGGGAATGGAATACATAAGATTGCAACGCTTGGACCGAGTCGAAGATTAATCTATAAGCCGAATGTAAGTTTATGGGAACTGTCCAAATGTAAAGATGATCGAACCGGGCAAGCGCTTGATGGAAGTTAAATCAAGGGAAAATAAAAGAAAGGTTTAAAAATAGAATGAATTCCGCTGCGTAATATTAGTAAGGATAAACGGATCTAGGCTAAAAAGGCTAAGAAAAGTCATGGGGAAAGATTCGGAGGAAATCCTTAAACTAGAAATGGGTAAAACTAAAGGGGTTCGGCAAGGAAACGGCCCGAACTGGGAACTCCGTCGTCCGCAACCTAGAAAACCAGGACGGGGTGTTTCAAATTGGTATCAGAGCATGTTTGATCCATGGGAATGATAGATGCTCGGTAAGACGAACGTGTGATCCGCAATAAACTAAAATCACTCGAAAGACTACGTCGGTAAACCAAAAACGTGATTGATGGTGATCCAAATGGGAGTTGAGGCAAGATGGGATATGTGCTTGGAAACGGAGAAAGTTTACCAAGGCTTATCGACTGAGCCAAGAATTACTACCCAATGGCAAGAACCACGAAACGTAAAAGGTGTATGCGTTCTAGTCTATTCGGAGTGGAAAATGGTAAGGGGTGAAGGGACTGAAATAAGATTCTACCCACCACCGAATTCGAGGATGATTTAAGTGGGGAAGAACTTGTAAGGTTCTTGTCCCAAGAATATTTATATGGAATAATTTGTTCAAGCGAAACCGGATCCAAGTCAAGAAAGACAAAAGTCATGAGTAAGCTTGGGAACATATTATGTATCGGTCGGATGGATTGGGGCAAGTTTTGATCAAGTCAGGAAGAATGTGATCAGAAACTTGGATATGGGTAACTGGATTACGGTCAGATAATCAAGTCTAGACGGAAGATTGAGATGGGAAAGATAATCGCTTAAGAACCAGAAAAGTTTGCTAAGGCAAATCTATGAGCCATACTTACCGTAAGCATAGATTGGTACGCGTGACCAGTGCAAGGACCAAGTCCAAATGGACCAAGGTCGGATTAAGATCACGACGGGTTTGGCTAGGATCGAGCAATCTAGTCGGAAGTAGACTACGATTGGGATTAAATATGCTAAGTATCAAGACTATATGAGAATTGAGGTGAGACCGGCAAACATGTTTGGGAATGGGAAAAACATTCACCAAAGTGTGACCGTGAACCAAGAGATTGCTTACAAAAGTCAGAGGTTCAAAGCATAAAAAGGGAATTCGATCGAGTCCAAAAAGACCAAGATCGGATTATGATCTAGCCGGGATTGGCTAAGATCGGGCAATCTAGTCGCAAATGGACTAGGATTGGGAATCCAACTTAGCTCAAAGGAGACTAAGACTGAGGAAATATGATCAAGTCCGGGAAGGACAAAGATCGGGGAAATATGATCAAGTCCGGGAAGGACGAAGATCCGGAAAATAGATTGAGCCTAAAGAAAGACTAAAATTTGTGAATGATATAAAATCTTGATGCACCCAAGTCAAGGAGAAACGGATTCTACCCAACACTGAATTCGAGGACGAATTCCATTTAAGTGGGGGAAACTTGTAACGTCCGCGTTCCGCGAACGCTACATCGGACCGATTTGTTTCGGGTAAAAGGAAATGTCTTGGGTCAGATCAAGGAAATGATCATAAACAAGGCATGGTAAAGGAAGGCTTAGTCAAGGCCGAGAAACGAACCAAATGACTTAGCCGGGGAAATTTAGCTAAATGGTCGAGCTGGGTCAGCTGACGAGAAGCTCGGTCCAGATGGGACAAATGTTTGGCAGTTGGGTCGAGCTGCCGAGTGGTAAGCTAGTTGTCGGCTGGGAAGCTAGCTGGGCGAGGTAAGTGGTAGTTGTTCGGCTGGAAATGTAATCACACGCACCGCGTGTGCGAGAATGGTTGGGTAGTTATTTAGCCGAAGGATCGCGTACCCGTTCGACCAAACAACGCACCCGTTCGGCCAAACAACACACCCGTTCGACCATGAAGCAGTTTTACGACAAGGAATTCTATAGATAGAACCCTTGGTCACTTCTCTTCGGGACCACGCACACATACACGCACACACCACGCCCAAGGGATAAACTCTCGGCAAAGTTGGTTGCACGACTAAGTAACGATGGGGATTAATGGTTGGATAAAAAGGGGAACTAGGCAGTTCGTCCAAGGGATAGGTGCGGATACAACATGGTGCGCAAGCCGGGAAGAAGACTTGCGTGCCTTGGTGGCTGATCCGGTATAAAGATCGAGTGGGATTCAGCAAGGAGGTGCGGTCGATCAGATTAAACCAGAATGCGGTTCAAGGAGCAAACGAATCGTGAATTAGATACAGGTGATTTCGTGTGTTTTTATACCCGCACCAATTAACCTAATGCGCGCACTACCGCAATCATAACGGTATGTCGATGTAGCACTTTAGGATCGATCCCACAGAGAATAAAGATTACACATCAAAGATACGAGAAACAAACTAAGTTAGAGCAAAAACGTTTTTATACAAAAAGATAGAAGAGAAGAAAGAAATCAAAATGCAAGAAAGAAAATAAACGAAAGAAAATAAAAGGAAGAAAATAAAACACAAAGAAAAAACGTTGGATCAATGCTTAAACAATCAAAGAGACGATTAACAATTAAACAATGAATAATTCGGAAGCATTAAACGCTATCTTAGAACATGGAACACAAACATAAGACTACACTCTCGTGGTATCAATCTCTTCATCGATTACCCGATTAAGCTAAACTCTCGTTTGCAATCAATGATAATCGATGAGCATTAATCACAAGTCCATTTAGTTCACTAAACACATCAAACTACAATTGCCAATTGTGAATGATACGTAAAGCTCGCAAAAGATTCGGTTCAAGCAATTCATCTAACTCCTCTCGGGTGTGAAATGCCTAGGTTCAAGACTCGAATGAATAAACCTAATCTAGCACTAACACCATTTACTCGAATCTCTTCCCTAAAGCATGGGACTAGACCAAAAATCCTAGGGTGTAACTCTAGTTCGGTTTGTCATGCCAAACTAGAACTACCTAATCTAGGTGCAGTTCTAAACTTCGGTTTACCAAGTCAAGTCTAGCATTAAGAATCAACCTAAGAACCTAAGTGAAAGAATTAACAAAGATCATCCAAAATCACCATCATCAAACCATCAAGATAAATTACTAGTGATGTATAATCATTCAATGCAAATTCATTATTTGGCAAGGAACACAAGAATAGCTTAACTCACTCTCGTGATGCTAAACCCTTTGTTGATAATTTAAATTAGCTAATCTCTCAATTGCAACCAAATTATCAACAAGCATAAAACGTAAGTCCTTTTTAAGCCAACAATTCACCTTAATCACGATGGCTAACGGTTAAGAATGAAAAACACGTTTAGAAATCTTCTATACGATCTACCGAACCTCTCTAGAGTGTAAATCGACCATGATCTAGAAATTGAGTGATCAAGTCAACTCTAGCATTAAGATCACTTCTAAACATGTGAACAAATGAGTATCTAAGCCTAAACATCAACAAGCAACCATCAAACCCTCCAAATCAAGCCTAATCATGATCCAACAAAAAGCTATTCACAAGAACACCAAGAACATACTAAGAACATGTAGAACATGAAGAACACAAACCCAGAAAATAAAAGTCAACTCACAAAAACAAAAAAAATCACAAATCTAAACCGAGTAAAAGATAAAAGAAGAATCAAATAAAGATAATATGAAACAAGAGTGAAGAAATCTTCAAAATTGTGGATTATACATGAAGATCAACCCAAGAAACTCTAGAGAGAGTTCTTGGGTCGCACACACAAAAAATAATGAAGAAGACTTATGTTTTTAATGAGTAAAAATGACTTAAATACAAAAATGGGCACTAAAAGTGACGGCATCGGTTACGGGGATCGGTTATAACCGATCCCGCTTGTTAAAATTCTGCCATCGACCTTGGCGATCGGTTAGACGATTTCTGCCTGACAGGTCTTCACTATATTGGCCATAACTCTTGAACCACAGCCCTTAATGACACGAATCCAACGCTCACGCGAAGCTAACTCAATTGTCTATCTTGTGTCCAAACTTGAGATTAAACTGGGTACGGGAAGGCTTCCATCCGATATGATCTTTCAGCTGCTTTGGATTGCCGCTGTATTTTCCGGTAATGACATGTCTTTAGTAAACGAAACGCATCTCGGGAACCGCTGATGATAATGACATGAAACCACTTCCATTAGCAAGCTAACTCAATTTCGAATAACTTTCGTGAATATCTCCCAGTCTAATTCAAAGGCCACGGTGTTCTTCCGGTTGGATCTTTCAGACACATGTCTTGATCAGGAAATCTTGATCGGTTTCAGTGATCGGTTAGTAACCGATCGAACGTGTATTTTGCTCTTTTTGCTCCTCTTTCGATCTTCCTTCGAAATCCAAGTGTCTCCTTTGATCCAAGCTGCTACAAGCACTCCTAAACACCTGAAAAGGCTCCAGCAAGCCAAAAACGACACAAAACTATCTAGGACTTCTAAAATGAAAGTTAAAACTAAATGAGACTCAAATGCATGAAAAGATCCCAAAACTATACAAAGTGGGATTAAAACCTATGAAAATAAAGTCCTATAAACAATTAAAATATGGTGTTATCAACTCCCCCGGACTTGCCTTTTGCTTGTCCGCAAGCAAACAAGAAAAGACAAACCGAAAGAGAGGTTTTGAAGAGTGGGAATTCACAACTAAACGACATTTCAAAGCAATCAAAGTGGAGAATCTATGCCCAAGATAATATCAAGACATTGCAAAAATGTATCTCAATTATGTCTCTAACTTCTCTAAACTTATCGCAACTCCTAATCTTTTCTCTTAACAACAATGCCTCATGCCTACAAGTTCTTTTCTCAACCAACCCTCACATTCATTTGATCTTTCTAAAGGTGAGGTCTCACAAATGGGCAAGTGATCAAGTCCAATCGGTTTGGAAGAAAAGGCAATTGGCACTAGTAAATGTGAGTGCAAAGAGGTTCATTCTCTTTTTGGGTGACTTACTCTCAAGAAAAAAGAATGCTATATGTTATGCAAAAGCAAGGAAGACTAGAAACAATTTATGCATACAAAGTTAAGCTCACATTGTTCTACCCTCCTAGCAAAGCATTCTACCCAAATGGTGATTCCATTTCCTCTTCTTATCTTATTTCCTTGAAGCTCATTAAACCCCCAAAGCCCTTTTGGCTAAATCAAAACTCCCTTTTTAACCCCCTTTTCTTTTCCAAACACCAAACTCCTATAGACATTTTTATTCGACCCATTTCTTTTCTTTTCAGTCTCCCTAAACTTTTTATTCTTTCTCTTTTTTCAAACATGGAGAGTGTATTTTCTTTTCTTTTCCTACGGCCTTTCTTTTAAGCACTTCTCTAGAGTTTGCTTTTTCAACCATTTCTCATCTCATATTTCGTAAGTTCATGTTCCCCAAACTCAATACCTTTTAATCCATTGATCCCTATCTTAATGCTAACCTTTTTTCTTTGAACAACAATGACTAGCTAAAAATGAAAGCTAACCTTTGTTGTTTCCGATACTTACAAGATTTTACACACAATAGCATATCAAGAAAAGGCCTCACTCAATCAAACAACAAGGGGTGGAAAGAAAACGGTTAAGGTGAAAGGTAGGGAACCATTCTAAAAATGAGAATGGCCACTCAGGTTATTAGAGAGTGGTAAAAGTGGATAAGATAACCCGAATGTTTTCTTTGAACCATGGTTATGTATCACAAGCCCATAAGCAAGAAGATTATATTCATTTAAGTCCAATGATCAAAGGGTTGATTTCAAATTAAACAAGTATTTACAAGACAAAGAGTTAAGAGTAGAGAGATCAAAGTACGAGGTTTTCAAGTCTTTTGAAATCGTTTAAGCAATATAAAACCATTATCGAGAGCATCACAAAGAAAGCTTATCATACATGTTTTATGAACTCCCATACACATGAATGCAACCTATGTCATCTAGATATGAGTAGCTAATTCAATTCTAGAATGAACAATGGTGCAATGCAAACTACATGATGATTTTTGTTTTTCGTTTTTTTTATGCAATTGAAAATATACAATGCAATGACTCAAGAAAATGAAAATAAGACAAAATACACAATGTCAAAACACAAGAACCTCTNACTTACTTATCACCGTCTCGGTGAGAAAGTAAAACCGAGAAAGAAAACATAATACGAGAAATAAAACAAAAAAATGAAATGTATACACAAAAAGAATGTTAGAGGTACCTTGGAGTGGAGTGTGTGGATTAAAAATGAGGAGGTTTGGCACGTTAAGCTCACCGGTTTTTGGTCGTTTAGATCCGTCCCATTTTTCACCCTTTTTATTCCTAGAAAACTTGAAAATAAAATTTATCAAACTATAAAAACCATAAAACAAGAAGTAAATGATAGCATTGCTTGTTTTATGTCTCTAGCATTGACAAGGGATAGGATTGGGGGAGTCCCCAATGGCGCGTTTAACGTCTCTAGCTTGACGGTTTTTTTTTTTTTTTTTTTTTTTTTTTTTTTACTTACCTGGGCACGGGATCGGTTATAACCGATCTGAGAAACCGATCGATGAAGATCTTGATCGGTTATAACCGATCGATGAGATCGATCGCCGGGACCAATTTTTCATCGTAACCGGTCGCATTTTCGTGACCGATCGGCGTAACCGATTGGTGCAAATTCTGATCGGTTATAACCGATCGGCGTGACCGATTCAGCATGTCTGGACTTGCGATTTTTCGTTTTTGATTCCGGACGTTCTCCTGCGAATCCCGATGCCCTGTAACATCAAAACACACAAAAACAAAGATAAAATCAAACTTAAATCACACATATAAACATATATACAAAGGATAGAATTGGGGGAGTCCCCAATAGCGCGTTTAACGTCGCTAACTTGACGGTTGCGTCCTCTTATTCACTCTCTCCTTGAATGTTTCCTTTACTCCTAGTTTCGAATCTAATAGATCAAGATCACAAGAAAAGGGAAAATATTAGCAACAAAAGAAAATAAAAGTCTCTAGACTTAAAATGAATCCTAACTCTAATGGCAATCATTCATTCCCCGGCAACGGCGCCAAATTGATTTCATGTGTTTTTATACCCGCACCAATTAACCTAATGCGCACACTACCACAATCATAACGGTATGTCGATGTAGCACTTTAGGATCGATCCCACAGAGAATAAAGATTACACATCAAAGATACGAGAAACAAACTAAGCTAGAGCAAAAACGTTTTTATACAAAAAGATAGAAGAGAAGAAAGAAATCAAAATGCAAAAAAGAAAATAAACGAAAGAAAATAAAAGAAAGAAAATAAAACACAAAGAGAAAACATTGGATCAATGCTTAAACAATCAAAGAGACGATTAACAATTAAACAATGAATAATTCGGAAGCATTAAACGCTATCTTAGAACATGGAACACAAACATAAGACTACACTCTCGTGGTATCAATCTCTTCATCGATTATCCGATTAAGCTAAACTCTCGTTTGCAATCAATGATAATCGATGAGCATTAATCACAAGTCCATTTAGTTCACTAAACACATCAAACTACAATTGCCAATTGTGAATGATACGTAAAGCTCGCAAAAGATTCGGTTCAAGCAATTCATCTAACTCCTCTCGGGTGTGAAATGCCTAGGTTCAAGACTCGAATGAATAAACCTAATCTAGCACTAACACCATTTACTCGAATCTCTTCCCTAAAGCATGGGACTAGACCAAAAATCCTAGGGTGTAACTCTAGTTCGGTTTGTCATGCCAAACTAGAACTACCTAATCTAGGTGCAGTTCTAAACTTCGGTTTACCAAGTCAAGTCTAGCATTAAGAATCAACCTAAGAACCTAAGTGAAAGAATTAACAAAGATCATCCAAAATCACCATCATCAAACCATCAAGATAAATTACTAATGATGTATAATCATTAAATGCAAATTCATTCTTTGGCAAGGAACACAAGAATAGCTTAACTCACTCTCGTGATGCTAAACCCTTTGTTGATAATTCAAATTAGCTAATCTCTCAATTGCAACCAAATTATCAACAAGCATAAAACGTAAGTCCTTTTTAAGCCAACAATTCACCTTAATCACGATGGCTAACGGTTAAGAATGAAAAGCACGTTTAGAAATCTTCTATACGATCTACCGAACCTCTCTAGAGTGTAAATCGACCATGATCTAGAAATTGAGTGATCAAGTCAACTCTAGCATTAAGATCACTTCTAAATATGTGAACAAATGAGTATCTAAGCCTAAACATCAACAAGCAACCATCAAACCATCCAAATCAAGCGTAATCATGATCCAACAAAAAGCTATTCACAAGAACACCAAGAACATACTAAGAACATGTAGAACATGAAGAACACAAACCCATAAAATAAAAGTCAACTCACAAAAACAACAAAAATCACAAATCTAAACCGATTAAAAGATAAAAGAAGAATCAAATAAAGATAATATGAACCAAGAGTGAAGAAATCTTCAAAGGTGTGGATTATACATGAAGATCAACCCAAGAAACTCTAGAGAGAGTTCTTGGGTCGCACACACAAAAAATAATGAAGAAGACTTATGTTTTTAATGAGTAAAAATTACTTAAATACAAAAATGGGCACTAAAAGTGACGGCATCGGTTACGGGGATCGGTTATAACCGATCCCGCTTGTTAAAATTCTGCCATCGACCTTGGCGATCGGTTAGACGATTTCTGCATGACAGGTCTTCACTATATTGGCCATAACTCTTGCACCACAGCCCTGAATGACACGAATCCAACGCTCACGCGAAGCTAACTCAATTGTCTATCTTGTGTCTAAACTTGAGATTAAACTGGGTACGGGAAGGCTTCCATCCGATATGATCTTTCAGCTGCTTTGGATTGCCGCTGCATTTTCTGGTAATGACATGTCTTCAGTAAATGAAACGCATCTCGCGAACCGCTGATGAGAATGACATGAAACCACTTCCATTAGCAAGCTAACTTAATTTCGAATAACTTTCGTGAAGATCTCCCAGTCTAATTCAAAGGGCACGGTGTTCTTCCGGTTGGATCTTTCAGACACATGTCTTGATCAGGAAATCTTGATCGGTTTCAGTGATCGGTTAGTAACTGATCGAACGTGTATTTTGCTCTTTTTGCTCCTCTTTCGATCTTCCTTCGAACTCCAAGTGTCTCATTTGATCCAAGCTGCTCCAAGCACTCCTAAACACCTGAAAAAGGTTCCAGCAAGCCAAAAACGACACAAAACTATCTAGGACTTCTAAAATGAAAGTTAAAACTAAATGAGACTCAAATGCATGAAAAGATCCCAAAACTATACAAAGTGAGATTAAAACCTATGAAAATAAAGTCCTAAAAACAAGTAAAATATGGTGTTATCAACGGGTAAGTTCACTACCTTGGAACAAATGGATAGTGACTAGCGTATTACTAGACAGTTAGGTCTAGGGAATGGAATACATAAGAATGCAACGCTTGGATCGAGTCGAAGATTAATCTATAAGCCGAATGGAAGTTTATGGGAACTGTCCAAAGGTAAAGATGATCAGATCAGGCAAGCGCTTGATGGAAGTTAAGTCAAGGGAAAAGGAAAGAAAGGTTTAAAAGTAGAATGAATTCTGCTGCGTAATATTAGTAAGGATAAACGGATATAGGCTAAAAAAGGCTAAGGAAAGTCATAGGGAAAGATTTGAAGGAAATTCTTAAACTATAAATGGGTAAAACTAAAGGGGTTCGGCCATGAATCGGCCCGAACTGGGAACTCCGTCGTCTGCGGCCTAGAAAGCCGGGATGGGGTGTTTCAGCGAAGAGCACTCAAGTTTTCATGATTCGCCAAATATTCCGCCGGGAATGAGGGATTTTCAAGACACTGTCAGAGATTGCTCGCTTCTTGATTTAGGTTACCATGGTCCACTATTTAGGTGGTGTATCAAGAGAGAGGATGGATTGATCTGCAAGAAATTGGATAGAATATTGGTGAATGATATGTGGTTGAATTTGTATCTGCAATCGTAGGGATTGTTTAAAGCTAGTGGTTGCTCAGATCATTCTAGGGGAAGATTTAGTATACAAGCTGACTTGGTGAGAGGAAGGAGGCCATTTAAGTTTTTAAATGTGCTAGCAACACTCCCTCAATTCGAGGAAGTGGGGAGTATACACTGGGATAGTACATAACATTTGTTTGTCTCTACATCATCTATGTATAGATTTTCAAAGAAACTGAAATCTCTAAAGCCCGCTCTTCGAGCCTTGGGAAAAGAGAAACTTGGAGACCTCCCGCGTCGAACTCGAGAGGCCCACGAGGAGCTCTGCTTGAAACAAACATCAACGCTACAAGATCCATCACCACAAATGATAGAAGAGGAAGTGTCAGCATTTGTGAGATGGCAACACCTAGCGGACTTGGAAGAAAGTTTCTTCCAACAGAAAGCAAAAATTCATTGGCTTAATGTGGGAGATAGAAACAACACTTACTTTACAAATCAGTCCAAATTAGAAAGATGAGAAATACAATCCGCGAAGTGATGGACTTGGATGGTGAGAGACTTACGGATGGGAGGATATTAAAAAGGAGGCAGAACGATTATTCCGGGATTTTCTAACTCATTGACTAAGTGATTTCGTGGGGATGACGGTAGAACAGATCCGAGATATTCTTGATTTCAGGTGTTCGGAGATGGATCAGGATATGCTATGCAAAGATGTCACATAAGATGAAATCAGAAAGTAATAAGTCTCCGGGACCAGATGGATACACTAGTGAGTTTTTCCGGGCAGCATGGTCGATAATTGGAAAAGACTTCACAGCAGCTATTCAATCCTTCTTTGTAAAAGGCTTCCGGCCAAAGGGAGTGAATTCCACAATTTTGGCGCTCATACCGAAGAAGGAAGTGGCTTTAGAGATGAGAGATTACCGGCCAATTTCCTGTTGTAATGTTCTTTATAAGGTGATCTCGAAGATTTTAGCCAATCGACTAAAGGAGTTACTCCCAAAATTTATTGGGCTAAACCAATATGCTTTTGTAAAGGAACGATTATTGATAGAGAATGTGCTGCTGGCCACGGAGTTGGTAAAATATTACCATAAGGAGGCTATCTCTCCTCGTTGCGCAGTAAAAATAGATATATCTAAAGCTTTTAATTCAATGGAGTGGAGATTTCTACTAAACACGCTCCAGGCACTAAATTTTCCGGAGAAGTATATCCATTGGATTAATCTTTGTATCTCAACAGCCTCGTTTTCGGTCAAAGTGAATGGGGATCTAGCCGGTTTTTCAGAAGTGAGAGGGGACTAAGACATGGATGCTCTCTTTCTTCATACTTATTCGTCATATGTATGAATGTCTTATCAAGGTTGATTGACAAAGCGGCTGTACAAAGGCAGATAGGTTACCACCCGAAGTGCAAACCTATTCAGCTAATTCATTTGTGCTTTGCAGATGATCTAATGGTGTTTGTAGATGGGAAGAGAAGCTCCATTGAGGGAATTATCAGTACATTTGATGAGTTTGCAGCATTATCGGGACTTAAGATAAGCCTGGAAAAAACGACTTTATATATGGCTGGATTTTCGGAGACTAGTCGAGAGGAGATGATCGCGAACTTTAGTTCACCACGGGGCAAGTTCCGGTTCGTTATCTAGGCTTGCCTCTACTAACGAAAAGGATGACAGTGGCGGACTATTCACCACTACTAGAAATGATCCGAGGCCGAATTAGCTATTGGACGGCTCAATTCTTATCATACGCGGGAAGGCTACTATTACTGAATTAAGTCATTGGGAGCCTCACAAATTTCTGGATCCAACCTTTCCGCTTACCGAATGGTTGCATAAAAGAAATTGAAAAGTTATGTGCGGCATTTCTATGGTTTGGGCCTGAACTGAATACAAAGAAGTCAAAAGTTGCTTGGGAGGAGATAACTCGACCGAAAAATAAAGGAGGATTGGGTATCGGATCATTGCGTGAGGCAAATAAGGTTAGCTGTCTAAAACTCGTATGGAGGATCGTTTTGGGACAGTCATCAATGTGGGTAGATTGGGTCGAACAAGCTCTTCTCAAAGAGGAGCCGTTCTGGTCTATAAAGGAGACGACAAGTATTGGATTGTGGATGTGGAAAAAAAATTCTGAAGTACATGGAATTAGCTAAACCTTTCCACAAAAAAATGGTGCGTAGTGGAGTATCGACTTCTTTCTGGTTCGATAACTGGTCTTCTATAGGCAGGCTTATCGACCTTGTGGGATCAAGAGGAAGTATAGACTCAAGCTCGAGCTACAGTCGCTGTCGCAATGGACACTCACCGTCGAAGACGACATCGGGGGACAATGTTAAATTTGATTGAAGATGAGCTGGAAAAGGTGAAACGGGGGCGAAGTGTGGAGAAAGACCAATCACTTTGGCGTTATTCAGAGGAGAAATTTAGGACAAAGTTCACGACAAAGGGTACTTGGAGCTTAACTAGAGAAATCCACTCGGAGACGAATTGGTATAAAGGTGTATGGTTTCAAAACTCAACGCCAAAATACTATTTTCCCGTATGGATGGCAATCAGAGACAGATTACCCACGTGTGATCGAATGAAGAGGTGGACTACAGGGCATAATCCAGATTGTGTGCTCTGTGGACAAATGGAGTCACGGAACCATCTCTTTTTTTAATGTCAATACTCTCTGGTGGTGTGGGAAAATCTTGCCGGAGGCCTCTTACGCAGCAACTTCTCAGTGAACTGGGACCATAACATCGATCAGATCCATAACTCCAATCAAGATAGGCTCAATACGTTCTGACGATTTACGTTTTCCAGACTACTCTCTACCACATCTAGCGAGAGCGGAACGGGAGAAAGCATGGAGAACAGCCACTACCAACATCACATCTAATCAAGCTCATCGATAAGAATGTTCGCAACCGTATCACATATATTCGAAAGACCGGAAATCACTTATATGAGGAAACCATGATTAGGTGGTTTGGTACACGCCCACATAACACTCTTATCGAAGTTTAGTGGAAATTCTGATTTGTAACTCTCAATATAAACTCAACAAAACGCTGCATTCATTGTAACAATATTTTTTGGTTGAATAAATTTTACATTCATTCAAAAAAAAATAACTATTTTTTATCTTTCTTGAGATGAAATGATATTTGCTTTTCACACGAGATAACCCTCTTTTTTATTAGATGACAGGTAAAAAAAATTAAAATTTAATATGAAGTATTTTTAATGTTAGAATTTAGTTCATTTTCAAATTATTCCAACAATTTTTTTTTGTTCATTTTTAAATTTAATTATAAATAGAGTAATTCAATCGTTTTATAACATCTCCATGTATTTAACAAAACATCATATAAAATGAAACGTAAGGAAGATAAAAAAAAAAAGAGTGAAACCCCTCATTTTCATTGTAAATTGTATATATAGATTGTTTCCTTGACAGATTGTATATAAATAAAGTATACACAAGAGAAAACTAATTAATTAGTATATCAACTATAGAATTAAAAGAAATTTAAGAGAAATTCGATTTAAATCCTTTACAGATTCTCTCGCCTCCATGGAATCACTTGCTTAAACCCTTCGTAAACCCTTGCCTGCATTTTTAAATATCGAATAATTGGGTTAAGCAATTACTTCCCCCACACAAACCCAAAAGAAGGTACAATATATATATATATATATATATATTTTTTTTTTTTTTTACTAACTTTTGATAGTTTACAATGAAAATAGTCTTTTATTTTTGTTTGCAAAAATTGACATTTCAAATTTTTAATGAAAAGTTAATCTTTATAAATGCAGAAAATCTCAGAATTAGTATTTACTTACTTAACTCAACTTTAAATCAGAAACTGAAAAAGTTTGAATTTTGTGAAAAAGTATGTAACTTTTGATTTTTGTTCAGCTGAAAAAACAAAACTTACCCAGAAATCTGATTTTGTTGTAGGAGAAAGATTAAAAAAGGCTTCCTTTCCTTTTAACCTTAAAAAGTTTCACTTTTGTGTCATCGTGGCCGGCGAAATCACCTCCTCCGGCACAATCCCTCCGGCAATCACAACCTTCGTCTCTAAAACGTGAAAAGTCGAATACACCCTCAGACGCCTCTTTGCATTTCCCAAAACTTTCCCATCTACTTGACCCAAACAATCTCTTTTCCTTTGCCGGCGCCGGCGCTGGAACACCTCTCATTTTCCTAAATATAGACAGCCGACGTAAATCGCAAGGACCATCGAAAACGGCAACGTAAATCGCAAGGACCGTCGAGAACGTTGATGTAAATCGCAAGGACCGTCGAGAATAGTCGTCGGAGAAGGCTCGTTTGCCGTCGACGATTTACAAGATTCTCCGGGCAAAAGCAATCTAGGAGGAAGGTCCAAGCATCTCGCGACTGCTTTTTTTTTTCTCCGGTCTGATTCGATCTCCACAGTTTTCTAACGGAAGAACGAGGCTTTCCCGGAGCTTATTCCCATAGAAAAGGAACAGATCTCGTGATATTAACCAACATTGTAGCTAATCCCGGAGTTTCATATGCTCTGTTCATTGGATATGAAAACAGAGGAAGCTTAGGCGTTAAACAGAAACGATCTTGATCGT
Organism: Eutrema yunnanense; assembly: GCA_002933935.1. NCBI lineage: Eukaryota > Viridiplantae > Streptophyta > Magnoliopsida > Brassicales > Brassicaceae > Eutrema > Eutrema yunnanense. The sequence continues at coordinate 314,980 of PKML01043782.1, forward strand.
TAGCAAAACCCTTTTTTTTTTACGAAACCCTATAATGTTTTTGACGTTATATGAAATGGGTTGAAATTAAATATGCGAAAAGGAAGCCGAAACCTGGCAAAGAGATGATGCTGCAAGGGTACAGTACTCCAGACCGGCACAACCAATCACGTGTGCCACATTTGCACAAGACGTGTTAGAAGGAAGAGCTTCAGTATCACAGGTTCATGAACACAAGCACAAACCTCTTATATTCGGTCCAACAGGCATCATGAGTGGAGCTTTCTATAGAGAGAGAGAGAGGTTGATTGCTCAGGTTTTCCAACCAAGTCACATGTAAACCCAAAATCATGCTCATCACAAATCTTATACCTAACAAAGACAACCTACCAGAAGATGATGCCTCCCAGAGGGTGACGGGCGAGACCCTAAGGCAAGTTGGGGGAAGCACAACCCCCTTTACCCAACACCCTGAAATAGAAGAACCATATGTAGTACTTATGCATCCCCCAAACGCTCATTCCGACCTTCATATTAGTGTGAAGTCTTCAACTGGAGATGAAGTCATTCACGGCAAAGGAAAACAAAGCAAAAATGCAGAAGTGCAAAACGACAAAGTGAAGTTGGGCCAATTATCACCAAAGCCCAATTCACAAACACAACAATTCAAACCCGACCTGCAACAAACAGTAATGAACGACAAAATTGGGAAAAAGCAGAGTACAGAAATGAGCTTCGATCTCAAAACTGCAAACCGATTTTCAGCCCTTGATTCAGAAGCAACACAATAGATTATGACACGTACTGGTTTCACTAGGGTTTCGTATTTGATTATAAAATCTAAGCGATCTTGTAATGTTGAAGTTAAGTGAAAAATGAACTAAAATTCAGAGAAGAAATTGTTCATTGTCATCTTCATCTCTCTCTGTGTATCTTTTCTTTCACTTCAGAGCGTGGAGGAGAACGCCCGCCTCAGGGAAAGAGTCGAGCAGCTTTCCAGACAATTGATCTTGGCAGAGTCACATCAAAGGATACCTTCGAGCCCCGAGGTCCAGCGACCATTATGTTTCAACACAGACCCGAACAACGAGGGCTTCCCGGGAGCTTTCGCAGGCCCAATGCAGAATCGGACCCCGCCAGCACCGTGAGAACTCCACCGGATGCGACAGCCCGTGTTCGACATGGAAAGAACCTGTTTCGAGAGACGCGTGCTGCCAGCGGACGAAGAAAGAGGTGGAGCCCTTGACGAGGTGAACTCGGTGCACAGTTGGGATAACAACCAACCGACGCGCGCCTGGGAAGTTGGAGAAGGTGCCTATTTGGTCATGCTGGATAATCAATTGGAAGAATGGCTGGAGAAGATGGAACAAATGCTGAGAAGAATACCCGGAGTACCACCTCAAATCGTATATGCAAGAAATCAAAAGCTTTAAAGAACTATTCTTTATTAGATTTAGAAACTCTCTCAAAACTAAATCTCTCTCTTGAAGTCTTATTGGAACACCTCTCCATATAGCTTCTTATATATAGGTTTAAGCTTCTCCTTAACCTATTAGGATTACAAATCATATTTAGATATTTTCCTTATTTTGTAAGTCCTATTGTCTATTTCTCTTAATCTCTAGAATCTTCTCATTCTAGGATTACTTGATCTTCAAGTCTTGGAATTATCCAACATTTTCCCCCTTAATTCCAACTCGAGCTTCGATTGCTTGGACTCCAATTAAGCTCCTCATTTCTTTGAATTTGATTCGAGCTAATGGCTTTGTAAGTATGTCCGCCTTTTGTTATGTGCCTGGAACATGCTCCACCTCGATTTGATCATTCTCCACACACTCTCTAATAAAGTGATACTTCGAAAGTATGTGCTTGCTTCTTCCATGGAACACTGGATTCTTGGTGAGAGCAATGGCCGACTTATTGTCAATCCTCAGCGTGACCTTCTCGTCTTTGTTAAGTAGTTCCCTCATTAACTCTTTAAGCCATATAGCTTGCTTTGCGGCTTCTGTAGCTGCCATGAACTCAGCTTTGCAAGAAGATAATGCAACGGTAGGCTGCTTCTGAGATGTCCAAGTGATTGGAGATGAACCAAGATAAAAGATGTGACATGGAGTACTTCTTCCATCGTCGACATCAATATTGCGACTACTGTCACTATATCCCATCACTTTGCTTGACCCGTCTCTCTTGAAAAACAAGCCTAAGTTAGTAGTTCCTCTTACTTCGGACATGTTTAAGAGCTTGTCCATGACATTCTCTCGGACTTTGCATGTATCTACTCAAAACTCCAACAGCGTATGCCAAATCTGGTCTTGTGTGAAGTAGATACCTTAAGCATCCAATAGCTCTTCTATACTCCGTAGCATTAATCTCTGGTTCCTTCTCCGCTTTTGAGATTTTCGTGTTTGAATCCATTGGTACGTGAGTCAAATTACACGATTCCATCTTGGTATCAACTAGGATTCCTTGAGCATAACCTTCTTGTTTAATTTGTATTCCTTCGACTCCTTGAATCACTTCTATACCAAGATAATATGTTAACTTTCCAAGATCTGACATCTCGAATTCTCTTGACATATCTTTCTTAAACTGATCAATGACCTTTCTTGAAGTTCCTGTTACGAACAAATCATCAACATAGATCACAACGATTAGAAAGTCTTTCTCATCCTTTCTTAGATAAACAGTTGGCTCCTTCACGCATCTCTTAAAGCTCATCTCCATCAAGACATGATCGAGCTTTACATTCCAAGCTCTAGGAGCTTGACGTAAGCCATACATCGCTTTATGAAGTCTGTATACTTTACTTTCTTCTTCTTTCTTCTCAAAGCCTTCTGGTTGGTTTACATAGACTATCTCATTAAGATCTCCATTCAAGAAGGCTGTCTTGGCGTCTAAGTGATGTATCTCCCAACCTCTTATTGCTGCAAGGGCTATTAGAAGTCGTATAGTTTCCATCCGAGCCACGGGTGCAAATACTTCATCGAAATCAATACCTTGTTGTTGAACATAGCCTTTTGCCAAAAGCCTCGCTTTATACTTACTCACCGAGCCGTATGCTTTTATCTTGATCTTGTAGATCCATTTTAATCCTATGGGCTTCACCGCATCAGGTTTATCAACAAGCTCCCACGTTTTGTTTCTTATGATGGAGTCCAGCTCGGTTATCATAGCTTCGAGCCATTCTTGCAGATTCATAGCCTTATAGTAGTTCTCCGTCTCTCCATCAATGTTTAACAAGAGTTTCTCACCTTCTATTTCAGATAGTAGAATGTAATCATCGAGATACCTTGGTTTGTTGATAGCTCGACCATATCTAGTCACGGTTTGTTGATTTTCTGCTGCTTCGCCATTAACAACTTCATCTTCTTCTTCTTCGTTTTGGTTTATAGGTTCAGGATCTTCTTGATGATCATCGTTATTGTCTTGATTATCATCATATTCGTTTCCATCTTCTATAAACCCTCCGTGAGACAATTTAAATATGTCGGCTCTCCATTAGTTTGTGTTGATGTAGAAGACCAATCCCAAGCTTTCTTCTTATCGAATATGACATCTCTACTTACAATCACATTTCTCGTGTTTGGATCATAGAGACGATATGCCTTGAAACCCGGTTATGTTCCAAGATGGATTACTCTCCTCGATCTATCATCTAGTTTCTTATGATGAAGTGTCGTGTTCTTTGCATAAGCAACACAACCAAAACCCCTTAAGTGTTCAGTGTTAGGTTTCTTGGTTTTAAAGCATTCATACGGAGTCTGACCGGCTAATGCTTTTGTGGGAACTCGATTGATGAGATACGCTGAATGACGTACGACTTCTCCCACATATCATTCGGAATCTTCATTGCTTTAAGCAAACTTCTTGTCATCTCCATCAAGGTTCGGTTTCTCCTTTCTACTACACCATTCTGCTGAGGTGTGTATGGTGCAGTTAGGTGTCGATTTACTCCGTTTTCTTCGCAAAACGAGTTGAATTCAGCTGAGGTAAACTCTCCTCCTCTATCGGTGCGAAAGGTTTTAATTGATTTTCTTGTTTGCTTTTCCACAAATTCTTTAAACCTTTTGAACCGATCGAACGCCTCACCCTTTTCTTTTAATAACATCGTCCACATGTATCTTGAGAAGTCGTCTATTAATACAAAAACGTACCGATTGTACGCTAGAGTTGGTGGTGAGATAGGTCCGCACATGTCTCCGTGAATCAGCTCCAACGCTTGAGCTGCACGGTACGTTACTTTGATTGGGAACGAGCTTCTTGTTTTTTTCCCTGCTAGACATGCGTCGCATACATTCTTCTCATGTAAGACTCGAGGCATGCCAACGACCATCTCCTTTTTCACTATATTGTTAAGAACACCAACACTTATATGTCCTAGCCGAGCGTGCCAAGTCAATGCTTCATCGTCGTTTTGTATTTGCAAACACTTTGAAAAACTGATTTCCATTAGAGTTTTGTAGAGACGGTTTGGTGATCTTATAACTCGTACAAGCAACTTTCCTTGTGGATCTCTTAATGTCAATGCATCTCCTTTCATGTTTATTTCACACCCATGCTCTGTTGCTTCTCCGAGACTAATGATATTGTGTTTTGATTCTGGTATGTAGTAGATGTCTCTGAGTGCTCTTTTCTCTCCTGTCTTGCCCACAAAGACGATGGTACCCTTTCCCACAATATCAACATTCGAACCATCACCAAACTTAACTTTCCCTTTTATGTTTTCGTCTAGACTTGAGAAGAACTTCTTGTTCCATGTCATATGGTTGCTAGCTCCATTGTCAAGATACCAAATACTCTTGTTGTTAGTATCATACTTCTTTGGGAACACTTTATCTTCGTTTAAGAACACCACTTCATGAACATAAAGGGCGTCAGCCTCTTGAGTCTCGTTTAAATTCGTTTCTTGGTGTTCTATTGGTCTCTCGGGGCATGTTGATACGTAGTGACTAGGCTTGTCACATCTCCAACATATTATTTTGGACCGGTCTTTCTTTTGACATTGGTCCATGTTTTCTCCTCCTTGATTTTGGCCGTTGGACTTCCCTCGTCCCCTGCCTCTACCGGAACTATCACTGCCCTGATTTCCTCTTCCATACCCTCCACGGTTACTTCTTCCACTTCCTCTGGCTCCTCCCCGAAAGTTTTTGTAGCCTCCAGTTTTCTTTAGGTCTAGGACTTGTTCTAGGGAGGCAACAATTTGTATGAACTTGTTTCTTGGGAGTCCTTTCAAAAACTTCTTCACAAGTTTTGTTTCATCGATAGTTTCTCCAAGAGAGGCTGATTGAGACGCAAGGCCTGATATCTTGCCTGCAAAGTCATCAACTGTGTCGTTGTCATTCATCTTAAGTCTGTCTAGTTCTGCCATTAGGGTTTGTAATCTCGCTTCTTTCACTCGGTCTGCTCCCTGGTGACGAGATTTGATAGCTTCCCATATGCCTTTTGCGGAATCCTGCTCTCCTACTTGTAATATAAGTGTCTCGGGGATAGATTGGAACAATATTGTTGTCGCCACATCGTTCTTCTTTTGATCATCGGTTCCTGGATCGATTGTATCCCATACTTCACTTACTCGAAGATTAATCTTCATCGTCATCGCTCAAACTGTGTAGTTTGTCGATGTTAGCATAGGACAGTGGATAGATGGAGCTCCAAGGTCTTTTATTCGCTGCGGTGGTGGATTGTTCATGTCTCCCGTGCTTGGCTACGCAAATCGCAACACACGCCTTTGTTGATCGAGTCTCCGAAACTTGGAAGCTCTGATACCAATTCAAATCGTATATGCAAGAAATCAAAAGCTTTAAAGAACTACTCTTCTTTATTAGATTTAGAAACTCTCTCAAAACTAAATCTCTCTCTTGAAGTCTTATTGAAACACATCTCCATATAGCTTCTTATATATAGGTTTAAGCTTCTCCTTTACCTATTAAGATTACAAATCATATTTAGATATTTTCCTTATTTTCTAAGTCCTATTTTCTATTTCTCTTAATCTCTAGAATCTTCTCATTCTAGGATTACTTGATCTTCAAGTCTTGGAATTATCCAACACCACCCCCAACCAAAAGAACAGCCATATACTCATTCAACGATTCACCCTTCAGCGAGGACATCAACATGGTGGAGATTTCGTCGAAATTCAACTTACCATCCATGTGGTACTATGACGGACGCATGGACCCTGATGAACACATGGCCGACTACAAGTAGTGCATGATGTCAACTTCCATCCCTTATAATGCCAGAGAAGTGTGCATGTGCAAACGTTTCGGCTCAGCTTGGCAGACTAGCCCTGCAATGGCTCATTAACCTACCTCAAGGGTAAATCTGATCCTTCGCCCAACTCCACGACACATTTGTCCATCATTTCTCAAGCAACAGAGCACCAGTCAAAGTGTCGGACGATTTGTACGAGATCTTTCAGGCCCTATGGGAAACACGTAGGAGCTACGTAACAAGGTTCAATAACGAGGTGGTCACCATCTCGAACTGCAACATCTCGACTGCTTTGTCCGCATTCAGAAGAGGACTCGACACCGGCATGGCATTGTATATCTCCTTTAAGAAATTCTCTCCAATATCCCTTGAGGATGCAATGCTTAAGGCCAATGCAGAGATCAAATGGGAAGAGGATTTAGCCCAAAGAAAGGCCATATCTACCCCCGCTAAATCCGAACATGTTGACAAATTTGCGATGGAGAGAACTGAAAGGCGAGGAGACTCGAGGAGAGGAGGAGACCGCGGATATGAGGACAAATCACAGAATGACAATCGACGAGGGTCCGACAACAGCAGGTACGCCACTATCAATCAAACGGAAGACTGTCCGAATGAGGAAGACGAGGGAAAACTGGGAGTTGACATCCCATGAGTCCAACTAGTATACAATCTCAGAGACCTAGGAGCAGATGTAAAATGGCAGCCGAACAGGAGGCAGGAATGAACACCAAGAGGAGGAACCAAGTGGTGCAAGTTCCATCAAAAAGGCAGACATCTGAGCGAGGACTGCATCAGAAAAAGGTTCGTGAAGCAGTACCTATCAGAAAGAGCTCGGAGAAACCTGGAGGAAATGAAGAATGCACATGGCCAAGCCAACAAGGAAGTAGCAAAGGCTGCTCCCTCACATCCTAAACACACAATCAACTTAATTGCCACCCATCTTGAGGACGGGGAGAGTGGTAATGGCCCTATAACAAAAGAAGTAAATGAAGTGACGTACCAGCCCAAGACCGCCATTTGGAACTCGACCATCACATTTAACATGGTCCTTGGCGCGCAACGGGTGGCCCCGTTTAACGAAGCTTTGATAGTAACACTGCATATCTCGGACTATCTGGTAAAAATGATTTTGGTAGACAATGGGAGCTCCGCCAACTTGTTATTCCTCCCAACATACAGTGAGATGGAGGCATTACACAGCCAGCTTGCCCCTAGGACCACCACCCTGATAGGTTTCAACGGAGAAGCAACGAGATCCCTTGGAGAGTTGACGCTCCCAGTGTCCGCAGATAGGATAACAAATGAGACGACCTTCACTGTGGTGGACTGACCTTTTGGGTATAACGCTCTACTCATGAGACCTTGGATACATGGCATGGAGGTCGCTCCCTCGACTCTCCATCAGGTCGTCCGCTTCCCAAATGGTGGAGGAATAGGAGACATCTGGGGGCAATCTCAAGAGACCCAGCTCCCATCTTCCGTGCATGAATTTTACCCGGAATAGATCGCATGCATAGGGACCCTGAAATGGAAACAAAGACTCAGAGCGCAAGGCGCAAGAGAAAGACCAAAGACGTTGGGGAAACCCCAATCCTAGCCGAAGGGGAGCTCAAGATCGAGTGCAAGAAACCTAAGTTCCATGATGTTGTCGATGAACTCTTGAGTGTTTGAACATTCTCAAGCATTTTTTGTTAAATATTTTAGTTAGTTTTGAAGTTTATATATTTTTTAAAAAAACACGATATCATAACACTTTAAAATTTCAAGCTATGTAAAAAATATCAAGCTTTTCTTATATAGTTCCAATGAAATTTACATGTAAATACTCGACTTCCATCTATTTTATATGTAACCAAAGAAAATAAAAGATTTCTTGAGTTAATTTCTCATTTTCTTGAACAAATTGGTAGAGAGATTTCCGAAAAACTTAATCATCCTTGATTTTCTTTTGACATTCTGATCTCCTAACACTCATTTTTATTTAGTTATGGCTATTTATAATCATTTAGTCCCTTTTTAAATCTATTTTTTATTTTCTCTACTATCGTTTATTCATAATTTTATTTATTTTTTCTTATCTTTGTCCTATTTTACATGTTCTCCACTTTGTAAAATTAATTGTGAAAACTTATCTTTACCACAAATTTATAGTATTTTTGTGACTTTCAAAAGATGTAAATTTCATTATAAAAAAATTATATATTCTTGGACGAAAATTGAAGAATTTTTTTTTCACTACATGAAGTAAAATCTATATTACATTCTTAATTTCATAAACACATTCTAACATTTTAAATATGATAAATATTCAATTCAAGTTTTTGGTTGAAAATCTAANTAATATATATTTTTATCCAATTAGTATTTCAATTTTCTTTAATTCTTAATATCGAATTGTCACATTTTTCTATTTATTTACACTAAGTTTGTTGTATTTTTGTAATTTGTATTAAATAAAATTAATGATAGTTATTAATAAACATGTATTAAAAAATATTTTAAATATGCTATAATGTTAAAATTTGTGATTTTGGTGATGTGAACACCCTAGATAAAGAGAAAAATCTGCTATTATATACACTAGGTGAGTACCCGCATTATGCGCGGGTCTTGTTTTTATAACTAGGTAGGTAGCCCGCGCCTTGCGCGGGCAGATAAGTTTCATAAACTAATTACATCATTCAATTATTTACTTTTTTACCGATAAAAAATCAAACACAAATATAACAACAATATTAGATTTACGATCAATAAAAAAAAGAAATAAACAAAATAACAACTCATATTATTCGTAAAAAATACGAAATAAAACAATGACAATCATAAAACTCGAGAATATATTGAATAATGTTTCATTCACTCACACATTATATGTAAAACAATTATTTTTTATCTCTCCATCGCTAGAACTCTCTCTCCATTTTATCATAAGTGTCTCTCGCTCTAATCGGTTATTCCTCGTCTTTTCCTTTTTCTTTTTATCGTCTTTGATTTATTTTTCTTCTTCTTCTTCTTCTTAATCGTCTTTGACTTCTTCTTCTTTTTCTTTATCATCTTTGTCTTCTCCAACAATTTTTCTTCTTCTTTCACTTTCGGTTTGTTTTCGTCTATCTCTTCCGGTTTTCCTTCTTCATCGTCTTCGTTCTCTGGCTTATTATTCTTTTGGTTTTTCTTCATCTCGTCTTCATCCTCAAATTCTTCTGCTTCGTCTTCTTCTTCTTATTCTTTATATTTCGGTTTATCTTCTCCCTCGTATTTTCCTTTTCTTTTTTTCATTGTCTTTGGCTTCTTCTTCTTCATCACCTTCGTCTTCTTCAGCTCCTTCTTCTCTAAATCCTTAAGTTTCTGCTCTTCTTCTTCTTCAACGTCTTGGTCTCATCCGCCTTCTTATTATACTTATGGTTTTTCTTTTTCTTTGTCTTTGTCATATTCCTCGTCTTTTCCGACCTTTTCTTCATCATCTTTGTCTTCGTCTTCGCCTTCATCTTCTTCCTCTTTTTTTTCATCATCTTTGGCTTCTATGAATTTCATTTTTTTCACACTTATCACTCTTCCGATTTTTCTTCGTCATTTTCTTCTCCCTCTTCTACATCATTTTCCTTTTTCGTCGTCTTCTTCCTCTTATTTTTCATCATCTTTGGCTTCTATGAATTTCATTTTTTTCACTCTCTCACTCTTCCGGTTTTTCTTCGTCATTTTCTTTTCCCTCTTCTACATCATTTTCCTTTTTCGTCGTCTTCTTTCTCTTCTACATCATTTTCTCTCTTCCTTATTGTTTTTAACTTCTATCGCTTCTTCTTCCTCTTTTTTCTTAAGGTTTGTTTTCATTTTCTTCTTCCGGTTTTTCTTCGTCCTCTTCTTGTTCCGGCTTTTTCTTTGCCCGACTTTTCTTCGCCTTCTTCTTCATCAGCTTCATATTCTCCGACTTCTTATTCTTCCGTGTTTCTTCGTCTCATCTTCGTCTTCTTCCTCGCCATAATCAACTTTGAATCAATATCTTCCATTTTCGGTTTCCATTACTCTCTCTCTATCTCTCTAGATTCCTAACTTAGATCTTCCTTGGTTCTTCCTCGATAATCTCGAGAATGTTCTTCTTCCTCTTATTCTCCACCATAAAATATAAATTCCACAATAGATGGGTTTAGTCTTGTCTCATTCTACTTCTCTTTCTCTCTTTTGTTCTCTTAATTTACCTTCAAACATCTTCCCCATCTCTTCCTTCTCCTTCTTCATAACTTATACACATTTCTTCGACGCCAAAACATCTTCATTGTTTCAACCATTGTTTCCTTGTAGCTTCTATACTTTTCCTTAAGCATTTCAAACAGGGTTTGGAACCGGTTCAGTATTGTCGTGTTCAATATCTCTAAAATTTCTTTGTTCATACATAGATATGGTTAATAGCGAATCTTTCAATTATGGTTGATTAAGAGGCTTGCATTAGAATTAAAAAAAATAGAATATATATAAAAATAAGTAAAACTACCATTACAAAAAAAAACTACACTTACATGTTCTCTCTCCCTCTCTCTCCATATCAATCACACATTTTTTCGCCGTCAAAACAACTTCATCATTTCAACTACTATTTCCTTGCATCTTCCGTGCATGAAACCACTTATTTAAATTGTATATCTAAATTTGGAAACAAAATTACATCAAAAATATAATTATCATATCAACTACATTATAGTATCATATATAAATAACATGTTATCCTATTTGTGTTACCTCCGATTAATAATATTTATAAAAAACAAAATCCTAAAATATGATTTTCCTCCTCTTTTCCTTATTCTTCTTCAACATCTTAGTATTCTTCGCTCTCTTTTTCATTGTCTTCGTCTTCTCTGACTTGTTTTAATTTCATCGTCTCCATCTTCTCCGATTTCTTTTTATTTTTTCTTTCTTTAAGTTTTTCTTCGTCTTCTTCGTTCTTATCCTTTTTCATCATTTTCGCCTTCTCGACATCCTATTATTCAGGTTTTTCGTCGTCTTTTACTTCTTATGCTTTATCTTCTTCTTCCTCTTCTTCCTTTTCTTTATCTTTCGATTTTTCTTCTTCTTCATAATTTTCTTATTTTTTTCATTGTCTTGGGCTTCTTTTTTTCATAATCTTCGTCTTCTTCAACTTCCTCTTTTTTTTCTTCCAGTTTTTATTCGTCGATCTTCTTCTTCTTGTTCTTCGACTTCTCCTAATTCATTACATTTGTCTTCTTTGTCTTCTATGGTTCTTTATTCTTCTGGTTTTTCTTAGCTTCCTTTCGCATCTTCACCTTCTCAGACTTTGTCATCTTCATCTTCCGGTCTCCTTCCACATCTTTAACGTATGGGTCCTCGTATTTTCCGAATTCTTCTTCACCAGCTTCTTCTTCTTTTTATTCTTCCCAATCATCCTTTTTATATCTTCCTCTTTATCGTCTTAGACTTTTACTTCTTCTTCTTTATCTTCTTGTCTTCTTCGACTTCTTCTTTTTGTTTTTCTTTCAGTTTTCCCTTGTATTCTTTCTTCTTATTTTTCTTCTTTCTATTATTCTTACTTATCTCGTCTTCACCTTTGTCCTCCTTCTTCTTCTTCTTCATATTAATCACATATTTCTTCGTCGTAAAAAAATCTACATCGTTTCATCGTAGCTTCCGTACATTTCCTCTAACATTTCAAGAAGTGTTTGGAACCAGTTTAGTATTGTCAAATTCAATATCTATTAATTTTCTTTGATCATACATCGATATGTTTTGTGGGTCGTTGCCATTTTCTCGTCGTCTTTCTCTATTAGTTTCCTTCTTTATCTTCTTCGTCTTCTCTGGCTTATTATTATTTCGATTTTTCTTCGTCTCGTCTTCTACTTCTTCTTCTTCTTTATTGTCTTCGTCTTCTTCTTCTTCTTCTTTTTTCTTTAAGTATATCTTCATTTTCTTCTTCTTGTTTTTATTCGTCCTCTTCTTGTTCACTCTCATACTTCATCATCTTCATATTCTCCAGGTATCTTATTCTTTCGATGTTTTTTTTGTCTCATCTTTGTCTTCCTCCTCGGCACGTTTCTTTGGGAAGTTCGATTGGGAAGCGGCAATCAAAGAGATTGGCGACAAAACATTTTTCGGTGATGCGGTAAGTGTTCCTCTTAAAAATAAAAAAGGAACAAAAACACATAACATAGTCACAAAAATAAAATCAAAAATAGAAACACATCTTAAAAATAAAAAAGCCTAAGATTCAAGAACACAACAACATAAGAGCGAAAATAGATCTGCTTAATCAAACACAAATCATAGCTATGAACGAAAAAGGAAAATTTGAAAACCGAAAAACACAATCACGAAAGTAAAAACACTCGAACCAAATAAAAATTCATATTAAAAGAGAGTCGTGAATAGAAAATCAAAATTACGAACCTAATATTATGCCAATAAACACGAAGTGATTTTTAGAAACAACAACACGAACGCACAAGACACAAACACACACATGTAATATATAAGAAATCGATAAACAAGAAACTGATACCTTGAGAAAATGGTAACGAAGTATACACTGTCCGAATATCTAGAGAGATAGAGCCACCTACATGGACAAAGCAACAAAATTATCTGATCAATTAATAACGAAGACCAACGAAATAAACTAAACAACAACAAAGAATCAAGGAAGACTACTACCTAAACCGAAAAACGCAAAAACCAAGCAACAACAGAGCTCGAGATGCCTATTAGGATAATCCAGATTATTATTAAACCTATGGATAATCCAGATTAATCCAGACCTATGGTCGATCTGGTAACAATCGTGGCAAAGGTCCTAATTTCTCTACTCAAGGCAGAGGTATAGATTATAGATTAAACTAATCTATTCACAAAGCACGAAATATAGATTATTAACCAAAATAATTAAATTAAGATAATCACTAAAGAGAAATTGATCAAAATAGCACTTTTTGAAAACTTTCTCATCAAACTAGCACCCTAATAAAAAAACCTCATTTTTAGCATTCATTAAAGAGATAAAAGACTATCTTACCCATGATAAGATTCTCAAATCCAATTAAAGAAGTATTCATCCCACATCCAATTAAAAAATTAATTTTTTTTCCAAAATTCTCTCTTCTTTCTTCCTCGTCTGCGAAACCAAAGACAACATCTTCGCTCGCTTCGACGGAGACGG
>PKML01043783.1:11884-23571 GCA_002933935.1 Eutrema yunnanense
TTTTGTTTATTTAGTCAAAGAGTACATTTTTGGTGAGATATTTGTTAGTATTAAAATTTAAAATAAAAATAAACTATAAACAAGTATAAATTCTTTTCCAAACTAAATTTAAAATAAAAATAAACTATAAACAAGTATAGATTCTTTTCCAAACTAGGATGCATTTATTAATATTGACTTTTATCATTCTTATCATGTTGTATTTTGAACATATGTTGTATTTATATATATTTTTTTGAAGTTTCTTAAAGTTCATTTTAAATTTTATTATTTCACACTAAAATAAAAGATTAATGATTTATTATGTGCAACATGCCTAATATTAAGGCTGTCAACTGGACTTGACCACAACCAAATGGTCTTGTTCAACTGGACAATTTTTTTTTGTAGAGAGAAATGACCAAGACCAAAAATGACCAAGCCCAAACATGATCAAGCCTAAAAATGACCAAGACCAGTTGGACATGTCTATGGACAAAAACAAAAAAAAATTAACAATTCAGAAATCAAAAAGCTAACAAAGTTTTACTTCTCCATCGTCTAACAAAGTAACAAACTAACAATTGACAAAAGTTTTAAAAGGTATCTGAGTCGATATAATCACAAATCAAAGCATATTCGATCAATATCTCTTCCTTGATCTACTTTTCCTCTGCATCTTGATCCAACTCCATACATTGGTATTTGTCTCGCCAAATGAAGGTCCATTCTCAACAGTAGGCTCGGCCTTTGTGCTCTGCGACAGAGAATCAATTTACTAAATGAGTAAGATACTTCTCTTTAGCAACATGTAAGAAAAGTCTGAACCTAAATATTTAATGATGTTATACATATGGGTTCTGATCATTTTCTAACAACAGACTAAAAGACAACACACGTCATGTAAACTCATCATTCTGAATTAATGAAACAAAACATACCTTAAAATTCTTCTATCTCCGCTTCTTTCTCCTCTTCGTTTTCATCTTCTTTCTCTTCATCAATAAACTCATCATCTAAAAAGATACAAAACCAAATGAATTCATCAATAAACTCATCATCTGAAAATATACAAAACCAAATGAATTCAGAATCATGCAAAACCACTTACCTATGTTTGGAAAGCCACGTAGATGGTTTCTTGTACAAACCAAAGCTTGGACGTTAGTATAAGAAAGACACAAACCAGACACAAACCAGACATAAGACAAGACACAAGACAAGACCCTAAGGCTCCAAGATCTGAACCAGAATATCATCTTAATAGATCACTCAAACTTTACTTATGAAGTTACTCAAACACCTCTAGTTAAACGCAATACTAAACAACATTCAACTGAATCAATCCAAGAACGTAAAGCAGAACAAACAAAACTCATCTGACCAACTCATAGAACATCCAAGATAAACAACACACATCTAAGTGTTCATGAAACTAATGAAACAAAAACCCTGAAAAAGAAAACTTTACATGATTCTAAATTTAGGAGTCGCCGAAGAGAGAGAGAGAGCTGAAGGAGAGACGAAGAAGAAGGCGTCTTCAGAGAGAGAAAGGCGAAGGAGAGAGGAAGAAGAAGGAGTCGCCGGAGAGAGAGAAATGAAGGAGAGAGGAAGAAGAAGGAGTCGCTGCCTCACGGGAGTCGCATCAATAGAAAAAGAGAGAACCGAGTGAAGAGAAAATCCTTTACTTTCTTCGCTTGGGCGTAACCAATTTGACTGCGGGTCAACCCGCTTTTGAAAACTTGCTAACCAGCCCGACCAGTTGACAGTCCTACCTAACATAATATTTGTTTTCTGAAAAACTTTTAAAACCCATCCGGCTTTTTGTTAGTAAAGTTATTGATAAAATTATTGAAAAAAACTATAAACGTTGCAAAATTATGCTACTCATATTGGCCAAGGTAAATAATGAAGGAGTTATTAAAATGAAAAATATTAAAATAGTGTTTATAAAAACAAAATATTTACTACTATGTGTTTTATATTTACAATTCATAAGGCTAAAACTCGCGGGAAACCCCAATTTCTTTGAATCATATCAAAGGATCTACCAAGAATCTTGAAACTAAACCATCTTGTTTTTGGAGAAAACATAAAATAGTTGTTTCTCCAAAACTCACCTAAGTAACTCAATGCCCAAAACCGTTCTTCCAAGCTTTCTCAGCTAAATAATCTAAACCACTATATTTCACCATCAAAGAATCTTCATCCATCGATTCACCATCAACACCTGACTGGTTTGCATCTAGAATCTCATTGTGTTCTACACTCGGGTTGTTATCAGAGTCCTCGACTTTCAAAAACCTTTGACTACTCTTCTGGATTGCTTTGTCATCCTCATTGTGCAGTTCCACGTCTTCTACTTCTCTTTCGGTCAAATCATTCTCATCCATCAATTCCCTTTTCTTTATACCTTTGTCAGATGACTTCTTATCTTTTTCTCTCTCTCTCTCTCCTGTAGCCTTCACCTCCTCTGGACGCAGTTGCAAGTATTTCTCCAATTGGTTTGACCCCAACATCATCACTTGTCTCAGAAGTTATAATACGAATTCTCTCCAGCTTCACTTTCTGAGTTGTCCTTTCGAATTCTTTCCAGCCTAGACCTATCGTGGACTAAATGATAATTGCTCTGGCTTAGATTGACTTTCGATGAGCTCCCTTCAATATCAGAACTTGGACATTAATCTCTTCAGACAGGTTGATGCGCTATGTCTCCACCGTTACCTCTTTCGACTATGCTTCCTTGAGGTGTAGATATATGCTTTTTCTCATAAAGCTCAAGCATTTGGCCACGAATATCTGAAAACGTAAAAAATGATAAATAAACCGAATCAACTAAGTCTAGAGACATCAAAGTCATATTAACTGTAAGAAAAAAAGATAACACATACCCTCTAATTGACGAAGTGTGATATCAAACTCTTGACACAAGCCCTCTCCATATGATTGTAAGTCCATTGTTAGGTGCTCAGCAGCAAGGAAAAAAGCACCTGCCGCTATGTGACTAGGGTTATACTGGAGGCAGAGTGTTGTCAGGTGACTGCGAATGACTTGTCATTGTAAGGAAACACAAGGCCTAAATGCACCATCAGAATTCAAAAAGATTTCGAAGGAGCATTTTAAGCATACCAATCGTTGACAAAACTCCATGCAACTTGAGGAAATTGGGCCCTAGCCTCTTCAACCAGATATTTCTTAATTGCTTCTATACGAGGTCTATAAGGGTGACCAACACTGAGATCAAATTTTAATGTAGAAAGAACAAGCTCCTCTCCACTTAATACAAGCTCTTTCTGTTTCTCATATACTTCCTGCAAAATTGAAATAACATGTATATGCAAAAGAAATGAAAAACAGATCTCTTCAGAAACCTATTATCGGTTGTATGAAGAGACCTTTCTATGAGCAGCAGCAACATCCTTCTTGTGTATTATCTCATCTGGTAGACTCATCTGATCAATCAACTAGTAAACTTTGTCTACAACTAGTAAACTTTGTCTACAACGAAGAAACCTTAGTTCGTATGAACAGAAGAAAAGATCAATACTTTACCCAAAACAGTTGCACTCATCTAGAAAAAGAAACGCAAAAACGAAACCCTAGAGCAGCGAGGGAGGAAGGAAGATTGAGAGAAATTTCTTTTGGGAGAAAATCGAAGATTTTGATAATTAGAGGGCAAAAATAAAAATATCTTATTAGTGTATGTGCATACTTGCAAAGCTTCTAACCAATTGGATTATGACACGAATGCTACTACAAAACATTATAAAAAGGTAAAATCTCGAATCACCTTCTCCGATGTCGGTCTCGTTCATATACAATCCCTTGTCTCACCTGCGTGTTCTTGGATTCTGATATTTAAACCCTAATTACCACCGGCGATCAATCTTGCCACATTGGGTTCGTGAAGAATGGTAAGATTTCCCCTCCTTCTTCGTTTCTTGATCTGATTCCAGATTCAATGTTAGGGCTCCTGTGATCTTGATTACATGAACAGACGAGTGTGATTCAAAGTTCTTAATTATCGAACATCTGTTTACTTTGTGGAGCATTGTTTATAAATGTCTAATGTCCATGAATTACATCTGATTCTTTATAGACAAACAAATTGTTTTGGTAAATGCAACAACAAAACTTTGTTTTCTTCTTCATGAATTGTGTGTAGTTGTGATCTAGAGAGGAAAATCATCAGAAACTTATGAGGAAGTTTCATAATTTGATAATTGACTGTTAATATAAATCTATAAAACACAGTAGAAATCTGAATCTTTGCAGAGAAACCAATACATTTTGAATGTATATGGTTTGCAGGTGGAGAAATCAGTAAAGTTATCCTCAAAAGACACTACACCTGTTGAAATTACTAGCCAAGCTTTGGCTAGAAACCTAAAAGCATGTGGCAAAAAAGGTAAAAAAATGCAAAGACTTTCTATGGATATTTATGTTTTATGAATCTGCAGTATGTATTGTTGTTATTTTCCGTAAAATACTTAAAACGGTGATGTGATTGGCTTTTCAGGAGCTTTTCCTTCTCGACAGTGTGATGGTGATCTTGCAGAGGACTTATCTTATATCAGTGATGCAGAGGTAAAAGAAACAATGTCTACCTTAATTGATGCTCATTGTACCTACCACGGATTTTCACACTTTGTATTCAAGTCATTACATCTCTCGACCTTTCTTAAGAAGGATATAATTTGCTTCTGTGGAATCTTATCTGATTTGAATCCCATCTATGGTTTTAGTCTCTCTGTGTATACACAACAATTATTCCTGGATTGTGGCGAACCAAGCTATTTGTTAACATGTAAGTCCATCACGCGTTGGTTTCACTTAATTCCGACCATATAACCTTAGCCAAAACTATTCTCTTGTGTTTGTCTTCTGGTTGTCTTACTTTGATTTATACTCTATAATGTTCGATTTTATGTATGAAGCTTCTTATGCATGATAAAAACTAATTTCTGTAATCTTGTTCTGATTTTTATGGTTATTGCTGCTCATCAGGTTGCTGGTAATCTATATAATAAAAAGGAATTCCTTCTGAATAAGATAGCATGGGAATTGATGAACCCCGACTATCAAAAGGTTTTTGCTTTTATCCTGTCTTCAATCTTCTTTATATCTACTAACTGAACATTGACCGTTCTTTCATTTCCTATCGATTATCAGGAAACGCAGCGGAAACCCACCACAGTGGAAAAGAAAGATACTATTATTAAGACTGCTCCTCGAAAGAAAACTCCTGCAGCCAGAACCGAAAGCAATGCAGAAAGTGAAAATCAAAAGGTCAGTCCCACTATATCTTCAGCTCGCTCTCTGAAACAGTGTCTAGATCGTTTCCTGTTATATATATATTGCACTTCTTTCTTTTGGATTTCTTTGGATCTTCCTTATTTTTCATCTGTAGTGTTGAATAATATTGTCTGACATATATTCCCTTGTCTTATTGCATGCAGAGACTGAGTTCAGATATCAATTACGATGTCTTGGATAAGCTATTTGATGATGTAAGTTTACCCCTGTTTCTAGCGTTCCATTTATATATTATCTCTTATGTAGAATCCAAACTGAAAGAGATGTCAGTTTCTTGATGATAGAATAGCCTCTTGATTCCTTGTCTAGTCTCTTATGTGTATTCGTATCTTTGTAGGAGAACTCTCCAAAGAGAGCTAAGTTAGAGAAAACAGTCATCGTTGGTGACCAAATGGAAAATTCACAGCAAAGCAGTGAGGAATGCCTTTTGGAACCTCAGGGTTCTGAAGAAGAAGAAGAACCAGACTGTAACGAGGATTACAGTAATGAAGATGCTTATGGAGGAGTCGAAGAATTATATGGCGATGCGGATCTTGAATTTGAAGAGCAAGATGAAGGAGAAGATAATGAAGAAACAATTTGGTGATCTCATCTTACATTGTGAATTGATCTCAACATGTCTTACACATAATTTTGAATGTCTTCTGTCAAAAACCTCTACATGACTTATTTAAATTCATCATCTTCCTATCTAATAAATGAAAGCCTTCACATTGCTTTTGTCCTCTGCAAATACATTCTTCTCTTGTCTTCTCAGTAATTGCAATATTTAGTACCATAATCTGAGAAGGTGAATCAGCAAGACAAAGTGGGGTTATATGACTCTTGCTCTCATGGCTTGTTCTATGATGTGCGGCTAGAATGTGGAACGTTAAGTTTCATCTGAATCTCATTCTCTGGATTATCTCGTAGCTCCTTGAGTCCATTCACCACATTTTGAGCTAGATCCTCATAAGCTTTTGATACTACAGAACCAGGTGAAGAAACAACGACAGGAACACCTTCATCAGAACCTTCTCTGATCTTCATTTCCAGAGGAATCTATAAAGACAACAGAGAATAATTGATCTCGTACGGCCACAGATAGAATCAACAAGACTGTAATGCGAAAAAGAAAAAAAATTTGGTTTTGGCTTAGGTTGTATACCTCACCGATGAGTTTCAAACCCTTCTTTGCAGCCATCCGGCGTGCTCCTTCTTTCCCAAATATGAAAGAAGCTTCGTTACAGTGAGGACAAATGAAGCAACTCATGTTCTCCACAAGTCCCAAAATCTAGTATAAAAACGCATAAAGGTTAAGCAGCTTTGACGAAATCTATGTTTCCAAGCACACACAAATAGTAAGGGGGATATAGATGACCGTACAGGTACTCTAACTTTGTCGAACATGGAGATTCCTCGATTAGCATCAGCAAGCGCAACATCTTGTGGAGTTGATACAATTACAGCACCTGGAAACATAAAAGCACACTCTGATAACTACAATATTTGCCTAATCTAACACAGCTCGATATGCTAGTAACTAGATATGTGTATGAACCTGAGAGTTTAAGATTTTGGGATATGGTAATTTGAGCATCACCGGTTCCAGGAGGCATATCGACAACAAGAATATCGAGATTTCCCCAATCAACTCCTCTTGTCATCTTAGCAAGAGCACTCATTACCTGTAACAATACCAACGGGTTGATTACTGAACGAAAAGCTTAAAGTTTGATCGGATTCTGTTGTTGTTACATAAACTATACAGAGGATGTAAAACAGAAACACACCATAGGACCTCTCCACACGATTGGTGCATCTTTTTCTACAAGGAGTCCCATCGACATGCATTTAACTCCATAGTTCTCAACTGGAATCATCTTCATATCTTCAAAAATAGAGATTACAGGAAAAATGTATGAAAATACATACTTACAAACACTAATCTGAAAAGCAAGAGGTATCTATCTATCTACCTTGGCTTACTTCAGGCTTTTGATTGATATTCATCATGATTGGAACAGATGGTCCATACACATCCGCATCAAGCAATCCAATCTTCAGTTCACATTTGTTGGCCAATGCGACAGCTAAGTTAACTACATCAACCAAAAATTACAGATCCTCACATCCAAAGTTTAGGAGAGATACAAAACGGAGGAAAGATGTGATGTACCAGCTGTCGAAGACTTTCCAACTCCGCCTTTACCGGACGCAACGGCGATGATATCTTTGACTCCATGTAAACGGAGCTCTGTTGTCCTCCCGCCGGCGCTAGCAGAACTCTGCAAAAACGAAAAGGCGAATTTTTTTAGTAATTAGCAATCCCAAACAACCCCAAATCTCAAGATAACAGGATGACCATGAAATGAACGAGATTAAGGAGAAATTTCATACGAATTTAAACGCAGAGACGGAAGCTGCGTGGAGTTCACGGCGGCGGAGAGACCGAAGAAGCGCGACGGTGGCCATGGGAGAGAGAAAGGAGAGAGATAGAGAGAGAGGTCACGAGGGCAATTTTGGAAACGCGATATATTTATGCTAAATCCCTAAAACCCTTACTAACAAGACGAAGAAGAAGAGATTAGCTGGAAAAGAAACCATTTGGGCCCAGGTTCGAATCGATTCTCTTGAATCCCAGGCTCGACGGCGAAAGACGACGGCTTGGATTTCTAGAGCGGTTAAAAACAGAGATGGTTTTATCGTAATGACAGCAAATCGACATGGGCAAAAGTGTAAACTTCATAACTCTCCCAGCGTCTGCTCTGCAACTCGATCAGCCTCCGCCGATCCCAAACGGTGGCTGATATCTCGTTCAATGCAGTAAAGAATCGGAAAGCAAAGTAAAGTTCTCAACTTTAAGTTCCATTGTTGCAATCTTTGAAGATAGATAGAGAAATACAAGATGGAGATTGGAGGAGACACAAAGGGTTCAATAAAGAGAGAGCCTTTTGGCTTTGAGGAAAATTGATTTTGGGCTGAAGCAGTTATGTCGGAAGATACACAACCAACACATTGATTAATTTTGGATGTCACCTCACAGTTGGCTTTGTGTTTAAGAGTGTGGAATCCCCTCCACTCGGAGATAAAGTTTCACTTGTTATACTGCTGAAACTGCCACTCCTTATTGGAGTTGAATCTTGAAGCTCGATTTCTTCACCTTTGTAAGACTCTTCGTCATTGTTGTCCCTCTTGGTAGTTACATCTGAGTTTGTCTTTTGGGGTTCGTCAGATGCATACACCAATCTTAAGCCGCACTTGAGCACCTCGAGTCCGGCTTTTTCATCTGTCACACCAAATTCAAGGGAAGCTGCAGTTGGAGTACATGTACCTGAGTGCTGGTCTTCAAGACATTTTATGTTGTTTGAGCATCTGGTATAGCAGATAAAGACATGGTCTGATTCCATCTTGTCTAGTTTGTTCCCATGTTTGTTCCAAATTCCAACCAGGCGATCGAAGGAGGTCTGCAACCCATCTTTACTTCAGATTTGGAATAGATAGAAGACTCTTACAGTATTTCAAGTCCAGCCATTTCAGTTGAAAAAGCTGTGTCATGTCACCCAAAAGGCGGATTTCATTGTTTCCGCTTAAGCATAAACGCTCAAGTGAGGATATCTGAGGAATCTTTGTTATTGCTGTCCCATCAAGGTTCAAGCAGTTGCTGAGGATGAGTGTCTTTAGTGGTACCAATTTGATATCAGGGCCGGAAAGACTCGTGGGCCGTGCACCCTTTCAGATTCAGGAAAACCAGACTTTGCATGTTTTGCATCTACGGATCCAACGTTTTCAGAGCCGTGCAGCCTTCAAGGTTCAATCTTTGTAGATTTTGAGCTTTTGATAGCCCTAACAATGTCTTTAGCTTACTTGAGTAATTGAGATCAACCCACTTTAGTTTTGGTGCATCCTGTGAGTCTGTGACGACAAAAGACCCCACCGCCCAAGTAAGTTTAACCTTTGCAATTTACATGGGCCCAAGTATCCAAAAAAATAAAATTTATAACTAAATCCCAAAATTTAGTCGTAATTGTAGTTGACGCTGTGAAATTTTAATTTGCCAAAAAATTTCAAGTTAGTTACATTTACAAAGATGGAAGTGGAAACCACGAAGCTTTACAATTACACGGATAAGTCAATTAGTCATAGTTGAAAATAAATTAATCCTACAATTAATTATTTAAATTGTTTAGCCAACTCTTTTAATTAATGTATGGTTTGATAACAAACAAAAAAAAAATGTTTTGCCTGCCAAACTAAACTTATGAATCAATCAAACAATATAATAAAAAAAAATACAAACAATAAACTTTTAAGCTTGACTTCACTTGACAATATACGAGACAATTGAATTCTTTACATCTTGGAGGACATTTTCAGGATTCATTTTAATTCTTACATTCCGCAAATAATAGTTTAAAAATCAAGATTATTTTTAAATGTATGTAATCAATACAATAAAAACACAATCAGTGACACATCAGCTTTTTTATGCTATTAATTTTGATATCAAACATATGAGAATTCTATGTATTGGTATTTCTCTCTTATACGAGTAGATTCAACCATTCTCATCTTTGAGATACAAAAAAAAAAACCATAAAGATTCAATCACAATTAATAAATAATCGCATAAACATCTTTAATGTTCATTGGATTCAAGTAACTTCCAACGAAATTTGAGAAGAACAAGTATTCTATCTTTCCAGATTCGACAATTAATTAGGTCAAGAACTTGATTGATTTGATATAATCATTAGAGAAAAGATAAAATACAACCAAAGATAAACCAATAACAAAGATCTAATCAGAACCATATGCAAAAGTTAAATCAGAATCAACAAACTATTAATCACGTTAATCAAAATTGAGTTTCATTAACAAATATCATAACACTGTATTGGAAAGAAGAAGATCGATGTCAACTCAAACCTTCTTTTACATTTAGTGTATTTGGGTATGTCGGGTCAGTGTTTAAAGTCTATGTCGGGTCGGTTTATGAGTGTTTGTCGGGTCGGATCAAACGATTTGTGGCAATTTAACAGATTTCCATGCATATGTGGAGTTAGTTGGAATCAGATAGTTCAAATAGTTTATCGATCAAAATTATTAGTTTGGGAGGGTTTTGTGATCCCTTTGTGATGAGCTTAATGGAGGGAAATAATTTGAGCTTAACTAAATACATTCTTGAATGCATGTTGGAAGAAAAAAAGAAATTTTTGTATTTTCTTTTCAATAAGTTTGAAAGAAAAAAAGAAAAAAAGAAATTTTTGTATTCTCCTCCGATCTCCGTGCGCTCTGTTCAAGAGCTTCTCCGTCGATTTAAGCTGCTCCGTCCCGGTGGGCTCTGTAGCAGCGTCGGTGTATGGGTCTGGTGTCTAGGGCCCTCTCTTATCCTCATTGCGGCGGCTCGCCTCGTCTCCTCCCTCTTGTGATTTTGGTTTTGGCAACGGTAATTGCTCCACCGGTTTAATCTCCTTTGCCTAATCAATTAGTTCTCCCTGCTCTGCTTCCTTCGAAGCTTGGCTAGTTGTTTTCACCTCTGTGTATGTGTTTGTTCCTCTGGATCCGGTGTTTGTCTCCTTGCTCTGGCTTTGGTGATGGTTCGGGTTCTGTCAAGGTGCTATCTCTTTTCTCTTCCTTTTGATGCTTCTCTTTCTCTTCTCTGCATCTTGGGAAGATGTCAGGTGTGGTTTGAAGATGCAGCTTCTGAAGCAGTCGCTGAAGTAGCTCAGGAAATGATACAGGCGAGCAGTTGTGTGACTAATGACGAGGAGCAGAAGTTATTGGGCTTGGATTGGGCTTATGGATTAGACCCATAAGTGAATATATTGAAGATGCACTGGGCTGAGGCATCTCCTGTACCAGTTGAGAAGTAGTACAGGAAGTGATACAGGCGAGCAGCTCAAGGCATTGGACGACTTGGAACAAGGGAGATGACTTGGATCGAGCTTGTGAAGCCACGTGGATGCACCAGGAAGTTGTAGCTGAGCTGGAAGAGCATCTTGGAGAGGATTCCTTAGTATATTGGAGATAAGGAACATTTCCTAAATGTTAGCCTAAAAAATAGGAATGTGACTTATTGCTAGAGATTGGTTGAGATCTTTAGTTGAACGTGGTAGGCTTGTATTGGCCGTGATCTATTGTGTATAAATAGAGGGGCGTGGCCTTTGTATGAGGCCAACACATTGAGAGCAATATTTTAGCAAAAGGGTTTTTGGTTGTCTTGTAAGAGATCAAAGCTAAGAGGCTAAAGGGTTTATCTATGGGGTTCTTGGATCATGTATAGATCCTTGAACGTGTGAGACTAGTTAGACAAGTCAAGGTGTGTCTTGAGCTTGTCATAGATCGTTTTAGGTGAAACTTGTAAGTGCACTTAAAAGATTGGCTAGTAAAATATCCTTGTAAGGAAAACC
>PKML01043783.1:31366-43976 GCA_002933935.1 Eutrema yunnanense
CTCAAGCTCAAGGCGGAGATGAAGTGAAGACGGAAACAATGGCTTGAGATTGAATCTTCGATAAATTTGATAAAGAAGGAAGAAGAAGCATTGCGCTTGAACCATGCGGTTGGACGGATTTACCGTAATGGGAACACCTCAAAAAACTTGTATGTGGAGTATGTGGAGGCTGAAGGAAGCATATAGCTTAGGAGAAATCATTATCGACTTAAACAAATTATCAACTTGGCTCAAAAACAAAGAAAACAAAAAAAACAAATACAAAAACGGAGCCGATCGTTAGATCATTGTGGCTCAGATTCAGAGGTCCATGATAGACTTGAATAATGGAAGCACTTTGGCTTAAAAGAAAAAGAAAAAACGAGGAACGAAGCTCGATAGCTTAGAAACTGAAAAAGGAGGTGCACAAAGATCTAAAAGAAAATGAAGAAACACATGTTTTGAGAAAACAATAGGATCATGGATTGAGTTTGATCGGTGGATCAAAACTCACACAAATAACCTGCTCTGATACCGTATAGAGAATATTATGAATATTGTATTGTGTTGTATTATTTCATATGATGAGAATTACAAACTATATATAATAGAGCTACAAAATCATATAATAAATAAGAGAATCATAGAGAATAATTGTAGGAGTAATCATAGGGATCTTGATAGATGATTATCCTTAATACGGTGGACTAATTGGTGGTATACTAAATTGGAGGACAAGAGATAACTGCAGGATAAGCAAGCTGCAGTTAGTTATTTTGTGTGGCAATTGGCTCATTTATATGGTTTCAATCACGCGTTCAAGATGGCTAACTGCAGCTTCAGAAGATTGATATGTGATGAATTGTTGTAGAGCTGGTTTAAAACTCATAATATGGGGAAAAGGAAAAAAACGTTAAGCCTGATGTTACAAATACATAAACTCCAGATTATATATACTCTTAAGTAACAAATTCATAAACCCTTCGGAAACAAAGGTTTGGTAGACAACCTAATTAAGACCCAAATTATAACAACATAGCAAAGAAAAAACATGTGAACTAGGTTTCTAATTACAACCATGCACTCTTCTCTACACTACATATTCCCTCAGGAATCAAGATTAGACAATCAAATATCTGTATGCTTGAGGTTTCCGCTAGCTAAATCAATCCAGAATCGACTGAGAAGCAAAATATTGATGTTACCGATCCTAGCCAAGCAGCTACGTAACTTAGCAGCACCTGTTCCTGTCTCTGCAGATGACAGAATCGATGAACAAGCAGTCATTCTGAAAAATCCATTACCAAACAGAAACTATATATCTTTTAAACAGCAAGTACGAATATATCCGACATAAAGTTAAGAGTTACAGAGCATTTTCATTCAGAAAAATCTGAAAATTGATATCGGACCTTTGTTAATTCTGAAACCAAACAAAAGAAACTTCCTCCTCACGGATCACGATTATACATAATAAAGATGCAAAAGGAGAAACAGAGAAAGAAGGCCATGCTCTGTTTTGTATCTTGGAAGTGGAACAAAGTTGCAGTACCGTGACGACTTGACCAATCATCTTCAAATGGCAACGAACCAGTCACATCCAAGGATAAGCTCAATGTCAAACTTCAGCCAGTTAAATAGATAGAACCCTCCTTCGACACACCAAAGGGTCTGAAAAGCAATGCAACGTCTTCAAGTTCATATATCAATGTAAATTGTGTTTTAACATATATATGAAAGCTACTAGAAGAAATTCAAGAATTTTTTTCTTACCAATAAGCATTCTACTACCTTTTCACGACCAACTGACCAAGGACCTCCAGTCTTGGAGTAAACACTCATAAAGGGATTTCATCTCTTATTCTACCATTCCTTCTTTCTCCAACTTGTGAGTAGGACTGACCTCGTACGGGCACAAAATCCTCACTCGGTGTACGCTCAACAATATCTGCAACCCGTGTTCCCTGGAATCCACGGTCGTTCTCATCTGGAGCATATAGCAAACTCATCCCACACCTTATCACATTGCAGCCTTCTAGTTTTCTTTCAGTGTCATCAGTAAGGTAGAATTCAAAGGAGGCATTAGTGGGACGACATCTATTACCGTCATTACTCTCTTCACTCCATTGGAAGACTGGTACATTACAGTTGTTATAACTGATAAACACATGGTCAGATCCAAGTTTCCGTGGTTCATGGCAAGACGATCCACATGACTCGTTCCATCCCCCAAGACAGAAACTAAAGCTGATAGACTGACCATTTTGATTTTTGAAATTGCACTTGCATCTTACAGATAAACGGTTGGCATATTGACCTTCATAATCCTTGAAGGTGACAACGACACACAGGGAAGCTCCAATAAATTTACTGTTGCACCAGTGTGGAAGGAGGTCGGTTTCAATCGAAGATCCCATTCTCTGATGGCAGAACCATGAGGGTACGTCTCTTCCTGGAAAACAAATGGCAACTAGAGGATCCAGAACCAGTCCCTGGAAAGGGTTACAAATAAAACCATTTAAGCATGAGGGTCTGATCAAGGTATCACCAGAACAAGAGAGTAAAATTGAATAGACCTTGTGATTTTGTTGAAGAGATGTCCTTGCCAGTAGCTGACTCTTGAGTTGGGCCTGAGCTACGATAGCTTCCTGTTCAGCTCGGTTCAGTTTGAAGCAATCCGTGAATATGAAAGTAGTATGCATCCTCTCAGTTACCAGGGGAAGCATCACTGGTTTGGCAACTTTTTCCAGAGAAACACACCCATGAGCATCTAAGTACTGTAGATTAGATGGAAGCACAGGAAGAGAACTGAGCCTGCGGCAATGCTTCAAGTCAAGCAACAACAGAGAATAAAGTTTCTCGATGCTCTCAGGTAGAGTCTCAATGTTGTTTCGGCTTAAGCATAGACACCGCAATGAGTGTAAGGAACTAAAGTTGTCCGGCAATTTGTAGATATTGCAATTCGTGAGATAGAGGTCTGATAAGCAAGAGTTGCCTGAGAAAGGCAACAATACCAACCCTGTGGAATCTTCGATGCTAGATCCACAGAACGAAAACACCTTGAGGTTACTCAAACAAATCGTTTCATGTGTCTGTTTGATGGACGTTCCATCCATAAGCAAAATCTCTAAGCATTTCATCTCCTTTTTGATGGGTGGAAGACTCTCCAGCGCTGAACAGCCGGAGAGAATCAGTTCTTGAAGAGATTTTAGCTTGTAAAGATCGTTGGGAAGATACTTCAGTCTGCGACAATTCTTGAGATTCAGCAAAATAAGGTTGCAAAGACTTCCGATATGTTCAACAACTTTTTCAATTGCTGAGCCTTCCAAATAAAGAGACTCAATATTTTCTGATATAATTTGAAACTCATGAAGGTTTGAGCAGCCACTGAGGATCAGAGTCTTCAGAGATTTCAAATTGATTCCCTTTGGAAGACTCTCAAGGCTTGTGCATTCTCTGAGGTTCAGGTAAATAAGTTTGTTCATCTGTTCAATTGATGAGCCCAACAGAACCAAACTCTTACAGCCTTCGAGATCCAATCTTTCAAGATTTTTGGCCCTGGACAAACCTGATAGATTCCACAAGCCTTGTGACTGACTGAGGTCAACCCATCTTAATTTTTCTGTATTCTGTGGCACCTAGATGATGATTATATAATTAGTCAGCAGAGAAACTAAAGAATAATCTTTGAATATAAAGAAAATATATGGTCGAGGATGCACCTTCTCATCTTCCCACAGTTGTTTGATGTAGCTATGACGCAGACTGAGATCAACAAGTTCTTCTGGATTAAATTCTGGTGGCAGGTATTCGTAAGGGTACCCCTGCCAGTGAAGGTACACAAGCTCATCCGGAAAATGATCAAGCCCTTTAGAGAACTGAAATTTATGGTTGCTATCACACCACTGGGAACAATGAGAATTGTGGAATTTCAGGAATTTGAGATTCGACATCCTCATGAAAACATCAGGACTTAGCTTGATCCTTTCGACATTAGACATGTTCAAGAAAATGCCTCTAACACATTCAGTTCCCTAGTAGAAATATCAAAGGATTAAGGAACAGTTAACAAAACAGAATACTAGGAGAACCACATCAAGTGTAATTATGATGTACTACAGCAAGTCAATGGAGAATTAATGAGGCAAGTAACTTACCGTTCTCTGCTCAAGCACATGACGAATGTCTTTGTGATTCCACAACCTACTGCGTTTGCCTGCTCTTTTGATGGATGATTCATGTCCAATTTCCTTCCCCATTGTATAAATTAGATCATGCATCTCAAGCCGATCATAAGAAACGGTTACCAAACACTTGTCTTCAAGATCTCTCATCAGAGCTGCAGCATTTACACGGTCTGATTTCAGGATGCTCGAAACGAAATCTGCTTTTTCCGACCTGAAAAAACATGCAATGTCCAGAAATATGCTCTTCTGCTCATCGTCCAGTGCCTCATAACTCATTTTTAACACTTTCTGAATCTCCTTGTCTGGCATTACCCTTAATCTCTCCCATTTCTCCATCCAGTATGTTTTTTCTTTCTGACGTAGACCTGAACCTAACAACTTCAAAGCCAACGGATGCCCTTTAGCATAATATACAAAATTGTTTGATAAATCCATAAATTCTTCCGTGGGGTAGAGGCTGTCAGAAAATGCCTCAAGGCAGAAAAGCTCCATAGCTTCCCTGTCATTTAATCTGGGAACTACGTATGTTGCATCAGTGTTGTTCTGCAGCAGTTTCTTGTCTCTGGTTGTTATAACAATCCTACTTCCATTCCGGTACATTTCCTGCTGTCCGATGAGAACTTGTATTTGATTTTCTTCGGTCACATTATCCAGCACAATAAACAACTTCTTGTTCCTCAGAAATTCTGCCAATCTTCCATGCGCTCTGACATCCACATTTTCTTCATCCAATAATTTACAGAGGAGTTTCTGATGCAAATGATGTAATCCATGCCGCTTCGACTCATTTTCAATGTCTTCAAGGAAACAGTACCCATCAAACCGACGGTAGTTTCGTTTGTATACGCTATCAGCAACTCTTGTCTTGCCAATTCCAGTCATGCCAAGAACCCCAATGGTACGGATACAGTTTGCATTATCAAACATCAAAAACTCCTCCAATTCCTTTGAACGTGATTCAATACCCGGGAAACCACGGATTTCACATGGAGACAAATCATTCAGCATCCTGAAAGTTTCCTTGGCTATTTTTTCAACAAATTCAATCTCCGGCCTGCCAAGTGCACAATATAGAAGTTTATGGTAACTGAACAAAAGGTAGCTAAAAAAACAAAACAGAGTTGAGGAAGACATTTTGTTCAATTTCTATTATAGAATGTAGAAGACTTCAATGCATCTTAAGAAAAACATATCACTATTTCATGGTTGACTACAAATCCAAAGAAAGTAAAGGCTAGATTTGCTAGTACCTTTCCTCGGGAAGTACATAGCCCAGGATATTGGAAGCAGTCTTTAGAGCTTCCTTCCATGCCCCAACTTTGTGCACACTTCCCTTGAAACTCTCCTTCGGGTTCTGGAAGGGAGTTTGGAAACTCCCTTTCTGGTTCTCGACATCAGATTTCTTGACTTTGTAGAAGATTGGTAAGACCCCATGACCGAAGTTCTCCCTGCATTGCATTATCTTCCAGAGTTCCTCCAAGCACCAGGTGGAGTTAGCGTAGTTCTCTGAGAAGACGATGATCGACATCTTCGATTGCTCAATCCTGTCAAAGAGAACTGATATGTCCTTGCCTCGCCGAAGTTTCCCATCGAAGAAAGCATCAATACCTTTCCGGTGTAGGAACTTAACAAGGTAAGAGGTGAAGGAATTACGCGTGTCCTTGCCTCTGAAACTCACAAACACGTCGAACTGGCGCTTAGAGGGATCCAATGACAAGGAAGAAGAAGGAAAAGCCATTAAAGAGCAGCTTTTTTGGAAAATGATCTCTCTGTTTTGGAAGTGAAATGGAAGAGACGACGACTTTGAGGCGTTGAACAACGAAACTTTCCAGGAAGGCTCTTTTGCATTATCAGCATTCAGCACACATTCGTTGACTTTTCAAAACGCCTTGATTTTTCTACTCTCTCGTTTCAACTTTTCAACTTTCCCTCCATTCACTTGCACAACAATGGACACATCCGAGAAATCCACATAAAAAAGAAGGTTCCTTTGTAGAGAACTCGTGCTACAGTTTGTTGACGGTGGCTTCACAAGAATGGGAAAAACCATTCCACTCATTGGCTGAAGAGTGGTCCACTAGTTAAAGCCATACAGTAAGATGATCATTACCTCGCAGTTTAATGCATAGGATGACTAGTCCATCCATTGCCAAAGGTTGCATCTGAAAATTTCCAGAAACCAGTTGCTTTACAATGAAAAAACTTCACCAACTGAAACAGCTTTTGGTCCAATGTGTTGCACCAAGAATCCATCTAGCTTCACCATTTATGGTGTTTGAATTAGTTCAACATCAAGCCTCAGCCAGACACAGGCCGAGAAACTTACAGAGACGTTCGACAACATATAAAGAGAGACAGTGTCAAGATGTCAGCATATTCTTCAATGAGTATGTGACTTAAGGGTTGACTTAATCACATCATTGCCTCTGAAGAGCTGATATCCGTGCGTAAAAACGCTTGAGAGATCTGCAAACGCGAGTATAAATTCCCCTGTCACCAAGGATCAGGGGCATGTAGGCAGCAAGGTTACACATGTGACCCCAAAATCTCAGAGTTTTTCTTTTCGTGGTCAAACATTTATGCAACAGTTTGTCATCGAATTCCACAAGGCAAAGGACAAAAATTGTTCGCAGTTAAACATTACAGATGATAAATGTGCGAGCATACAAAATCTCAATTCCAAAAGAAAACCATAACATTAAAATCGTAGAAACATTGAATTTCCTAAAGCATAACGAGTTCGGTTTCCTATTCCCAAAAAGGTTTTGAAGCATATTCTAACACCGTACTGTTGATACCAGGTCTGTAACCAGTGTTCTGATGTCATGGACTTCCAATTTAATACCTGGGTCATAAATTTAGCCACCAGAAGGTCAATACTAACACTAGATCATTATAGCAAAACCAAGTTGGTAACTTTGACAGAATGCCTCTTAACTTTCCTTATAATCAAATTAAAAGGCCAAGCGGTGACATCTCATTTATTATGGATCCAACGCAATATCAACTAACCAGTAGTTGGATCACCATATCATGCGGTGACTAATGATATGATACGGATCCAAGAGCATTAACGGGTTACCAGGTTTAAATATAAAAGCACACGCATATCTTCATGTCCCCAGAACTAGTTGGCATGTCCTTGTGTTGAAATTTTCCAAAACCTGCACAACACGATAAACAATTTTTAAGAACAGTGCTGGAAACAACTGTTCGTGTCAAAAATATATTAAGCTTGTGCCGTCACAAATGGAGTGACGGCATTTACTTCAAGGATGGACATCTGAGGGATGCAGGAGGGCAAATTTACAATCAACTAAGGAAATTAACAGTAGCATCAAGCAAATAACAAGAGAACTAACCCATACACCATATGGTATGGTTATGAAACAGATCTTCCATGGTTATGCTGATTATTTCCAGCTGGAAACACACCAGCTTCAGTGATAAATCTAAGTGTATGTGATCAGTGGTTGCAGACTCCCTGAATTGATGGATGTTTAGACGTAGTCAAACGTTCGTCAGCACAATTGTTGATCAAGCACCATGTGACTCTGATTTACACTGTGAACTAGAATTCAGAGGGCTTTCAGATGAAGTCCGGCCTCAATTCTCAATTAATGTGTGATAGAACTGCAGAATTTCTAACACTTTTTCTTCATCAAACTAAGATGTTCCACAATCTATTCCCTTGAGTTTTGGAAGACTCCCAAGACTTGCGCAGCCAGACAGCTTAAGCTCGACAATGGATCTCGAGTTGCTTATTCCGAATGGTAGTTGCTGAAGCCTTCTGTAGTTCTCCAGATCTAGCGTAACAAGTTCAGTGAGACTCTCGATTGACAATGGAAGTTCTGTTATGGCAGTCCAAGCTAGATATATTTCTTTCAAGTTTGGTGCAAAATCCTGAATCTCCTCAAGCTCTGAGCAGCCAGACAAATTAAGAAGCTTGAGAGATGTTAAATCAACCATCGTAGGCAGACTTTTCAAATGAAAACAATCTTTCATATTCAAGGAAACAAGCTTCCCACAACGAGGAATAGATGTGCTAATGTCAACCAGACTCGTACATCCTTCGAGATCAATATGTTCAAGGTTCAGGGCCCCTGATAACATCCGGATATCAGTTAACTTTGTGGAGTGGCTAAGTTTCAATTTTTTCAGATTCTTGAGATTCTGTTTACAACATAAGTAACCAAGATCAGTCATCAAATCAAGGTTACAAATAAATGTAAGAAGCTTAAATTACCATAATACAACACTTACTTTCTTCCCTTCCCATAACTTCTCCATGTTGCTATAAGGCATGTTTAGCTCTACAAGGTTCTCAGGATTAAATTTCTGAGGCAAATTTTCCAGAGGGTAATCCTCCCAGTGAAGTAGCCTTAACTCATCAGGCAAAGAGTAGAGGCCTTGCGGTAGACTTAGCATGCACTGGTTCCCAAAGGTGGAACAATAGAACTTCAGCAATCTAAGTTTATACATCTTATCAAACACAGTAGGACCCAACTCACAGGTCAAGTCAGATGCATCTAGGAAAATGCCCTCAATCGCTTCCGTTCCCTGACAAAGACAATCACATGAGTAGGGAAACATCAGTTTTTACAACTAAAGAAAGAATAATTATGAAGTATCTAGAGTGTTAATAGAGCAAAACACACATTTAAACTTACTGAATTATTAGTCAATACATTTACTATGTCACTAGAGTCCCACAATCTCCTACGCTCGCATGGATCCTCATCTTCTTCATGAACAAGAGATCGACCAACGTCTTGAAAAGGAATAGGTATCTCTATCATATTGTCCCAAAGGCTAATGAGAGACTCATCTATAAGATCACAGATTCCCAAATATGTAAAAAAACCGCAAGCATCAAGTATTTGCACCACATGATCTTTGTCCTCCCCTCTGAAAAAACATGCAAGGTCCAAAAAAATGTTCTTCTCGTTTTCATCCAGTCCATCAAAGCTTCTCTGAAATGCTTCTTGAATCTGAGTAGGAGGATTTTTCCGCAAGCACTGGAGATGTTCCTTCATATTATCTATGTGCTGCTTTGATACAGAGGTAACTAAAGCTTTGAGAGCCAAGAGAATACCATTACTGTAGCTTATGAGCTCTGAGATGACCGCACTTTCCCCGTTTAAATATTGTTTGCAGAGACGAGAAGATTCAAATCCACCTAACTTTTGGATCTCGTAAAGCTCTTTAACTTTACACTGTACAAGAACTTGTTTTTTCCTAGACGTTAAAATGATTGTGTGTCCATGAGAAAACCAGCCAAACCCTCCAACTACAACTTCTGCATCTCTGGCATTACTGACGTCATCGAGAACAACAAGAATCGTTTTATTATGGAGCCGGTCCCTCATGAAACTCAGTTTTGTATCCGAAGCGCCTATACTTAGTTTTTCTTCCCCAAATACTTTCGAGAAGAAATCATCACGCAATTGCCTCAGCCCTTTCATCTGACACATTAGATGGAAGTCTTGCAGGAAGTAACACAAGTCATAGTGTGGAGCCAGTATTTCAAAAATTTCTCTAGAGATGGATGTCTTACCTATTCCTGCCATACCCCAGATTCCCAAAATTTCCACGTCTGAAGACTGGGAGTGATTTAACAATGATAAGATTTCGACCATATTATTGCTATTCTTCAGATATAGCCTTAGGGATGCATTTCTTACAACTTCCTCGGCAAGCATAAACTGACTTCTGCAAAAAAAAATACACAGAGAATGGAAGTACTAAAATTAACATCACCCTAATAAGAAACAATCCTCTGAATAGTTAAAAGCTAAAGCTTTGGAAATCTCATAAGATTTTCTAGAAAAGTTTCTACGAGAACAGTTTCTACACATAGTAAGAGAAGTCAATATACCCCTTTGTCCATTCAAGTCCACCGATGGACACTATTTCACTCACAGCCGCCTTCCATTTCTGAACTCTGTCTTCCTGGAGAGAACTCTGAAGCTGCAGAAATGCTGATTCAAACCTGCCTTTCAACCCACAAATGTCTGAAAGTGTTACCTTAAAATATATAGGAATAATTACAAGGTCTGTTGCTTTCCAATGTTCCATGATTGCCACCAGATGATCCAGGGACTGTCTAGAAGAAGCATAACTATTTGAAAGTATCATTATACCAACACTAGATCTGTATAGCATCTCCTCATCCAGGTTCTCTTTGCCCAATAGATTATATGTCAAAGGGGTGACATCTCGTTTGTGCAACTCTTTTGAGATGGCTTCGATAAAAAATGTCTCATCCAAATCAAGGATGATGTCATTGCACGAAAAGACTAGTATACAATCTGTTTCTCGAGTCATCTCCCTCGCCGCCTTCAGGTATGATGTTACAGCCACGCTGCGAAAAGGATTGTCCTCAGGTTTTAGGACATATGCCTCACTCTTAGTACTGAGGCGGCTAACAAGAGCCTCGATGCCGCCTGAAACCTGCCGCGTGCGAAGAAAATCAATGACATCACTGGCGCTGCACCCAGAGGGAGTCAACGGAGGATTACGGTTGCTGAGGAACTCGCAGAAAGAGTTCCAGTCATCGTTCGAGTGCCCCCTGTAGGGAGCTATAGTTGTAGATTTGTCTGCAACTATTGTAATGTCGTCCCCTGAACCGAAGTCTGATCCTTCCCATTTACATACTGATGCTGGTGTACTCATCACATCACTGTACACTTCTCCCATAGAAAGCACATCAGACTTTTTATATCCTTTGTTTGATTGCTCACTACCACATTCTTCTACATCTGAAGTGTGCTTCTTGCTCAGCATAAAACCTTCTTCAACTGAATCGTGCTTCTTGCTCAGCACAACCTTGAGTATCATAGGCCGATAATTTCTCAGCTTGTTCTGTAGCTTTAGTGGATCCACAGACCCAGTCACTGTAATCCGGCAGTCCCCATCGAGGGCTACAGAAGATACACCTAAACAAGAAATCAATAGAAGAAGGCGAATTAGAACTATATTTGAATAAATGCATCAATAATTTAACAACTAGCAGCTATCTTAGATTAAACATGGAAGCAAGGAATTACTTATATATCAACAAAACTGTAGCACTCTTCAATAACTAGCAGCTATCTTAGACTAATCATCTTTCTCCTAAACCTAGAGACGGCTATGTCAGAAACTCAGTTATCAGCGACCACTCTTCTTCACAAAACCAGACAAGACCCCAAAAGAAACGAGCTTATCTATCAAGAATCAGTGATTATTAACAATTCCTTTTCCGGTAAACTGTGAAGGAAAGATAAGAAAAATTACCTGGGATCTTACAAGCTTTAGTCATGACCTTATGTGTTGTCTTAACATAACGTGCATCAAAACTCAAAAGAATGACCTGCAACAAGATTGGGAAAATGTTACAACAAATGATAAATAAAAAATAAACCTAATTCCCCCAATTCCAAAATATCAAAAGGAGAGAGAAGCTTAGGAAATTAAACCGAAATACCTTTTCCGGTTCCTTATCACCGGGGCTTGCTCCCGTACCCGAATCATTCGTTCTACTCGAACTCCTTCTCCCAAAGGACCCAAACATGTTCGTCAATGTATTCATCTACAATGATCTCACAGCCTTAGATTTCGATTATGCAAAGCTGCAAATTGAATAGGAAACTTTAATTTAATGAGTGCACGTTAGGGGGAAAAGAGAGAAAACCCATAAAGTCAAAATCAACGGACGTCTTATATGAACTCTCATTGACTCGAACCTTAGCCTATCAATTGGCAGCTGCTTTTTTGGACAACCCGCGCTTGTTGAATAAATTCATTTGAACTCTCGGATTCACTACTTAGCTTGCAACTAGGGTTCGGTCTGGGTTTTAGCCAACTTTCTTGTAATAACCATAACCAGATGGATCAATCACAACGATGACCTTGAGGTTGCAAAAGAATGCCAGAATAAACTCTTTATAAAACTGAATTTGATTTTGTTTTTTTTTTAAACGAAAAAGCGGTTAAAAACAATTTTGTCCCTCAAAGTATAACAAAATTACGACCCAACCAGTATCTGGATCCAACTAAATTCACTCTATTCGGATTAAACCCGACCCGAAAACAGGAAAAAAAAAAAAAAAAACCTAAAAGTCTTAAAACGAACCCATTACCTTCATCCCTTTTTTTTCGCGATTTGCAACTCCTTCTCCCACCAAAATCCTTTCTTTCCCAGATAAAATCGACTAAGTTCTGTATTACTGGGTAACACTATAGCAAGAACAAAAAAAACCTAGCCGATTTACCTTCTTCTTTTTCTTCGCGATTTACCGAAAATTACCTTCTTCTTTTTGATCATCTTTTTCGCGATTTGCAGCCATATTTCCCAACCAAAAAATCAAATCCTTCCTTTCCCAGATCAAATCGACTAAGTTCTGTAATACTTGGTAACACTATGGCAAGAACAAAGAATGCAAACTACGGTTTAGGAGAAG
>PKML01043783.1:44151-94423 GCA_002933935.1 Eutrema yunnanense
ATATCACTATTTCAGGGTTGACTACAAATCCAAAGAAAGTAAAGGCTAGATCTGCTAGTACCTTTCCTCGGGAAGTACATAGCCCAGGATATTGGAAGCAGTCTTTAGAGCTTCCTTCCAGGCCCCAACTTTGTGCACACTTCCCTTGAAACTCTCCTTCGGGTTCTGGAAGGGAGTTTGGAAACTCCCTTTCTGGTTCTCGACATCAGATTTCTTGACTTTGTAGAAGATTGGTAAGACCCCATGACCGAAGTTCTCCCTGCATTGCATTATCTTCCAGAGTTCCTCCAAGCACCAGGTGGAGTTAGCGTAGTTCTCTGAGAAGACGATGATCGACATCTTCGATTGCTCAATCCTGTCAAAGAGAACTGATATGTCCTTGCCACGCCGGAGTTTCCCATCGAAGAAAGCATCAATACCTTTCCGGTGTAGGAACTTAACAAGGTAAGAGGTGAAGGAATTACGCGTGTCCTTGCCTCTGAAACTCACAAACACGTCGAACTGGCGCTTAGAGGGATCCAATGACAAGGAAGAAGGAAAAGCCATTAAAGAGCAGCTTTTTTGGAAAAGGATCTCTCTGTTTTGGAAGTGAAATGGAAGAGACGACGACTTTGAGGCGTTGAACAACGAAACTTTCCACGAAGGCTCTTTTGCATTATCAGCATTCAGCACACATTCGTTGACTTTTCAAAATGCCTTGATTTTTCTACTCTCTCGTTTCAACTTTTAAACTTTCCCTCCATTCACTTGCACAACAATGGACACATCCGAGAAATCCACATCAAAATAGAAGGTTCCTTTGTAGAGAACTCGTGCTACGGTTTGTTGACGGTGGCTTCACAAGAATGTACGTTCTCATCAACCCATCCAAGAGATGAATGGGAAAAGCCGTGTAGATAACCATTCCACTCATTGGCTGAAGAGTGGTCCACTAGTTAAAGCCATACAGTAAGATGATCATTACCTCGCAGTTTAATGCATAGGATGACTAGTCCATCCATTGCCAAAGGTTGCATCTGAAAATTTCCAGTTGCTTTACAATGAAAAAACTTCACCAACTGAAACAGCTTTTGGTCCAATGTGTTGCACCAAGAATCCATCTAGCTTCACCATTTATGGTGTTTGAATTAGTTCAACATCAAGCCTCAGCCAGACACAGGCCGAGAAACTTACAGAGACGTTCAACAACAAATAAAGAGAGACAGTGTCAAGATGTCAGCATATTCTTCAATGAGTATGTGACTTAAGGGTTGACTTAATCACATCATTGCCTCTGAAGAGCTGATCTCCGTGCGTAAAAACGCTTGAGAGATCTGCAAACGCGAATATAAATTCCCCTGTCACCAAGGATCAGGGGCATGTAGGCAGCAAGGTTACACATGTGACCCCAAAATCTCAGAGTTTTTCTTTTCGTGGTCAAACATATATGCAACAGTTTGTCATCGCATTCCACAAGGCAAAGGAAAAAAATTGTTCGCAGTTAAACATTACAGATGATAAATGTGCGATCATTCAAAATCTCGCTTCCAAAAGAAAACCATAACATTAAAATCGTAGAAACATTGAATTTCCTAAAGCATAACGGGTTCGGTTTCCTATTCCCAAAAAGGTTTTGAAGCATTACAGGTCTGTAACCAGTGTTCTGATGTCATGGACTTCCAATTTAATACCTGGGTCATAAATTTAGCCACCAGAAGGTCAATACTAACACTAAATCACTATAGCAAAACCAAGTTGGTAACTTTGACAGAATGCCTCTAACTTTCCTTATAATCAAATTAAAAGGCCAAGCGGTGACATCTCATTTATTATGGATCCAACGCAATATCAACTAACCAGTAGTTGGATCACCATATCATGTGGTGACTAATGATATGATACGGATCCAAGAGCATTAACGGGTTGCCAGGTTTAAATATAAAAGCACACGCATATCTTCATGTCCCCAGAACTAGTTGGCATGTCCTTGTGTTGAAATTTTCCAAAACCTGCACAACACGATAAACAATTTTTAAGGACAGTGCTGGAAACAACTGTTCGTGTCAAAAAAATATTAAGCCAGTGCCGTCACAAATGGAGTGACGGCATTTACTTCAAGGATGGACATCTGAGGGATGCAGGAGGGCAAATTAACAATCAACTAAGGAAAATAACAGTAGCATCAAGCAAATAACAAGAGAACTAACCCATACACCATATGGTATGGTTATGAAACAGATCTTCCATGGTTATGCTGATTATTTCCAGCTGGAAACACACCAGCTTCAGTGATAAATCTAAGTGTACGTGATCAGTGGTTGCAGACTCCTTGGATTGATGGATGTTTAGACGTAGTCAAACGTTCGTCAGCACAATTGTTGATCAAGCACCATGTGACTCTGATTTACACTGTGAACTAGAATTCAGAGGGCTTTCGGATGAAGTCCGGCCTCAATTCTCAATTAATGTGTGATAGAACTGCAGAATTTCCAACACTTTTTCTTCATCAAACTAAGATGTTCCACAATCTAATCCCTTGAGTTTTGGAAGACTCCCAAGACTTGCGCAGCCAGATAGCTTAAGCTCGACAATGGATCTCGAGTTGCTTATTCCGAATGGTAGTTGCTGAAGCCTTCTGCAGTTCTCCAGATCTAGCGTAACAAGTTCAGTGAGACTCTCGATTGACAATGGAAGTTCTGTTATGGCAGTCCAAGCTAGATATAATTCTTTCAAGTTTGGTGCAAAATCCTGAATCTCCTCAAGCTCTGAGCAGCCAGACAAACTAAGAAGCTTGAGAGATGTTAAATCAACCATCGTAGGCAGACTTTTCAAATGAAAACAATCTTTCATATTCAAGGAAACAAGCTTCCCACAACGAGGAATAGATGTGCTAATGTCAACCAGACTCGTACATCCTTCGAGATCAATATGTTCAAGGTTCAGGGCCCCTGATAACATCCGGATATCAGTTAACTTTGTGGAGTGGCTAAGTTTCAATTTTTTTAGATTCTCGAGATTCTGTTTACAACATAAGTAACCAAGATCAGTCATCAAATCAAGGTTACAAATAAATGTAAGAAGCTTAAAT
Organism: Eutrema yunnanense; assembly: GCA_002933935.1. NCBI lineage: Eukaryota > Viridiplantae > Streptophyta > Magnoliopsida > Brassicales > Brassicaceae > Eutrema > Eutrema yunnanense. Next base: position 47,219 of record PKML01043783.1, read on the forward strand.
TACCATAATACAACACTTACTTTCTTCCCTTCCCATAACTTCTCCATGTTGCTATGAGGCATGTTTAGCTCTACAAGGTTCTCAGGATTAAATTTCTGAGGCAAATTTTCCAGAGGGTAATCCTCCCAGTGAAGTAGCCTTAACTCATCAGGCAAAGAGTAGAGGCCTTGAGGTAGACTTAGCATGCACTGGTTCCCAAAGGTGGAACAATAGAACTTCAGCAATCTAAGTTTATACATCTTATCAAACACAGTAGGACCCAACTCACAGGTCAAGTCAGACACATCTAGGAAAATGCCCTCAATCGCTTCCGTTCCCTGACAAAGACAATCACATGAGTAGGGAAACATCAGTTTTTACAACTAAAGAAAGAATAATTATGAAGTATCTGGAGTGTTAATAGAGCAAAACACACATTTAAACTTACTGAATTGTTAGTCAATACATTTACTATGTCACTAGAGTCCCACAATCTGCTACGCTCGCATGGATCCTCATCTTCTTCATGAACAAGAGATCGACCAACGTCTTGAAAAGGAATAGGTATCTCTATCCTATTGTCCCAAAGGCTAATGAGAGACTCATCTATAAGATCACAGATTCCCAAATATGTAAAAAAACCGCAAGCATCAAGTATTTGCACCACATGATCTTTGTCCTCCCCTCTGAAAAAACATGCAAGGTCCAAAAAAATGTTCTTCTCGTTTTCATCCAGTCCATCAAAGCTTCTCCGAAATGCTTCTTGAATCTGAGTAGGAGGATTTTTCCGCAAGCACTGGAGATGTTCCTTCATATTATCTATATGCTGCTTTGATACAGAGATAACTAAAGCTTTGAGAGCCAAGGGAATACCACTACTGCAGCTTATGAGCTCTGAGATGACCGCACTTTCCCCGTTTAAATATTGTTTGCAGAGACGAGAAGATTCAAATCCACCTAACTTTTGGATCTCGTAAAGCTCTTTAACTTTACACTGTACAAGAACTTGTTTTGTCCTAGACGTTAAAATGATTGTGTGTCCATGAGAAAACCAGCCAAACCCTCCAACTACAACTTCTGCATCTCTGGCATTACTGACATCATCGAGAACAACAAGAATCGTTTTATTATGGAGCCGGTCCCTCATGAAACTCAGTTTTGTATCAGAAGCGCCTATACTTAGTTTTTCTTCCCCAAATACTTTCGAGAAGAAATCATCACGCAATGGCCTCAGCCCTTTCATCTGACACATTAGATGGAAGTCTTGCAGGAAGTAACACAAGTCATAGTGTGGAGCCAGTATTTCAAAAATTTCTCTAGCGATGGATGTCTTACCTATTCCTGCCATACCCCAGATTCCCAAAATCTCCACGTCTGAAGACTGGGAGTGATTTAACAATGATAAGATTCCGACCATATTCTTGCTATTCTTCAGATATAGCCTTAGGGATGCATTTCTTACAACTTCCTCGGCAAGCATAAACTGACTTCTGCAAAAAAATACACAGAGAATGGAAGTACTAAAATTAACATCACCCTAATAAGAAACAATCCTCTGAATAGTTAAAAGCTAAAGCTTTGATATCTCATAAGATTTTCTAGAAAAGCTTCTACACATAGTAAGAGAAGTCAATATACCCCTTTGTCCATTCAAGTCCACCGATGGACACTATTTCAGTCACAGCCGCCTTCCATTTCTGAACTCTGTCTTCCTGGAGAGAGCTCTGAAGCTGCAGAAATGCTGATTCAAACCTGCCTTTCAACCCACAAATGTCTGAAAGTGTTACCTTAAAATATATAGGAATAATTACAAGGTCTGTTGCTTTCCAATGTTCCATGATTGCCACCAGATGATCCAGGGACTGTCTAGAAGAAGCATAACTATTTGAAAGTATCATTATACCAACACTAGATCTGTATAGCATCTCCTCATCCAGGTTCTCTTTGCCCAATAGATTATATGTCAAAGGAGTGACATCTCGCTTGTGCAACTCTTTTGAGATGGCTTCGATAAAAAATGTCTCATCCAAATCAAGGATGATGTCATTGCAAGAAAAGACTAGTATACAATCTGTTTCTCGAGTCATCTCCCTCGCCGCCTTCAGGTATGATGTTACAGCCACGCTGCGAAAAGGATTGTCCTCAGGTTTTAGGACATATGCCTCACTCTTAGTACTGAGGCGGCTAACAAGAGCCTCGATGCTGCCTGAAACCTGCCGCGTGCGAAGAAAATCAATGACATCACCGGCGCTGCACCCAGAGGGAGTCAACGGAGGCTTACGGTTGCTGAGGAACTCGCAGAAAGAGTCCCAGTCATCGTTCGAGTGCCCCCTGTTGGGAGCTATAGTTGTAGATTTGTCTGCAAGGATTGTAATGTCGTCCCCTGAACCGAAGTCTGATCCTTCCCATTTACATACTGATGCTGGTGTACTCATCACATCCCTGTACAATTCTCCCATAGAAAGCACATCAGACTTTTTATATCCTTTGTTTGATTGCTCACTACCACATTCTTCTACATCTGAAGTGTGCTTCTTGCTCAGCATAAAACCTTCTACATCTGAATCGTGCTTCTTGCTCAGCACAACCTTGAGTATCATAGGCCGGTAATTTCTCAGCTTGTTCTGTAGCTTTTGTGGATCCACAGTCCCAGTCACTGTAATTCGGCAGTCCCCATCGAGGGCTACAGAAGATACACCTAAACAAGAAATCAATAGAAGAAGGGCAATTAGAACTATATTTGAATAAATGCATCAATAATTTAACAACTAGCAGCTATCTTAGAATAAACATGGAAGCAGAGAATTACTTATATATCAACAAAACCGTAGCACTCTTCAATAACTAGCAGCTATCTTAGACTAATCATCTTTCTCCTAAACCTAGAGACGGCTATGTCAGAAACTCAGTTATCAGCCAAACGCCCGACCACTCTTCTTCACAAAACCAGACTAGACCCCAAAAGAAACGAGCTTATATATCAAGAATCAGTGATATTATTTAAGCATTGGTGTAGAGACCAATATATATTATAAAGAACAATTCCTTTTCCGGTAAACTGTGAAGGAAAGATATGAAAAATTACCTGGGATCTTACAAGCTTTACTCATGACCTTATGTGTTGTCTTAATATAACGTGCATCAAAACTCAAAAGAATGACCTGCAACAAGATTGGGGAAAATATTACAAATGATAAAAAAAGATTCAACCTAATTCCCCCAATTCCAAAATATCAAAAGTAGAGAGAAGCTTAGGAAATGAAACCGAAATACCTTTTCCGGTTCCTTATCACCGGGGCTTGATCCCGTACCCGAATCATTCGTTCTACTCGAACTCCTTCTCCCAAAGGACCCAAACATGTTCGTCAATGTATTCATCTACTTGATCCAACCACACAACACCGAGGACAATGATCTCTAGGCTTCAACAGCCTTAGATTTCGATTATTTGAAAAAAACCTCAGACAATTCACGGTCTGAGATTATGCAAAGCTGCAAATTGAATAGGAAACTTTAATTTAATGAGTACACGTTAGGGGGAAAAGAGAGAAAACCCATAAAGTCAAAATCAACGGACATCTTATATGAACTCTCATTGACTCGAACCTTAGCCTATCAATTGGCAGCTGCTTTTTTGGACAATCCCATTTCAACCCGCGCTTGACTAATTTATTCAAACCGAAGACTTAGCTTGCAACTAGGGTTCGGTCTGGGTTTTAGCTATGTACATTCAACTTTCTTGTAGCAACCATAACAAGATAACTCTTTTATAAATTCAATACTTGAACTTATAACTAAAGTTAAACTCTCTTGCAAAATATACTTATGTAGCTGGAATTACAACGGTCAAAATTTATAAACGTAAACTATCAAAAGATTTTGGCTTATTTTTAATAAGAGATGATTCAAAAAGTTTTCTGAACAATAAATAGAAAATAGATTGTTTGAGATGAGTTGAATGGATCAAAGAAGGATTTAAACACATAAAGTGGGAGCAAATAAATTTAGCATTTCGTTCTCGAGAGTATTTACACAAGAACAAAAACAAAGAAATGATAAGTATTGAGTGTAATGCTAATTGCGAGTAGATGAAGTTGTCATACTCCTTACTTAGCGCTGTCATTTACTTAGCGGTTGTTTTCCGCTGGTTTTGTGTATCAAAATCGTATTCCACCTTTGTATTTTAATCTATATATATAAAGAAAGCTTTTCTCTCTTTTGGTGAAGACACATCATCTGCCACCTCAGCAGTCACCACACAATTTAGCATGATCAAAAAACTAATAAAAAAATAAAGAACACAATAAAAATTCCATCAAGCTACACCTCTTGCTCAAAATTGAAAAAAAAAATTAGTTTTTTATTTTCTACATCATTACCACATCATATTTTTTATTTAATCTTTTTAATTGCGAATTTAATACACAATTTTTGATAAATATTTCATACACATACTAATTATAAATTTGGTTTTAACATTATGAAAAGAATTTGAAAAGACATTTTTCATATTCNGGACAGAAGCAGAAGAACGCGAAGAAGAATGGAAGAAGAGAGCTGATTGGTTGAAATTTTTTTTTCTTTTCTGCATTTCTTTTTCTTTTTTCGTTTTATTTAATATGTTTAATATTTTATTGTAAGGGTAAAATGGGATTAACACATCTTAGTAAGGTTATAAGGTTATGGAGAAAAAAAAGGGTTAGAGGTGAATTTGGTTTAGACCATTAAGGTTATTCTAGTGATTGATCCTAACCAGATAAATCTTTTATAAATTCAATACTTGAACTTATAACTAGAGTTAAACTTTCTTGCAAAATATACTTATGTAGCTGGAATTACAACGGTCAAAATTTATAAACGTAAACTATCAAAAGATTTTGGCTTATTTTTAATAAGAGATGATTCAAAAAGTTTTCTGAACAATAAATAGAAAATAGATTGTTCGGGATGAGCTGAATGGATCAAAAAAGGATTTAGACACATAAAGTGAGAGCAAATGAATTTAGTATTTCGTTCTCGAGAGTGTTTACACAAGAACAAGAACAAAGAAATGATAAGTATTGAGTGTGTAATGCTAATTGCGAGTAGATGAAGTTGTCGTGCTCCTTGTCTTTGCTCTTGCTTTTATACTATGAGTTCGTGTTTAGCGTTATCATTTACTCCGTTTGATTCGCCATGAATGGTCTTTAGTTTGGAGGATCCGGTCGTTACGTTCATGTGTTTTTAAAGCACTATTTTAACATTTATTCCTCTTTGACCGTAAGCGACTCTGGTGTGCCGTTCAACTCGGCTTTTCACCTCATTTGTGTCTTTCATTTCTCCAACCTTTTACCACTTGTTTATTGGACATGGTTTACTGCACCGGGATTTTCACCCCCACACAGAGATGTCAATCGGGCTGACCCGGTCTGGCCCAGTCCGAAACCCGTAAAATCCGCATATATTTGAGTCCGGCTCAGCCTAAAAAAAAATCGGCTCTTCACCACGTTCGAATTTGTAATATACACAAAGCCGGCGAAAAACAGAGTTTTACTTTCGATTTTAATATCCCATCATGTGTTTTCCGTATATCGGATTTAGTTTTTTGAGGAATTCTTGTTTTCCACTGGTTTTGTGTATCAAAATCGTATTCCACCTTTGTATTCCAATTGCGTATTATATAATGAAAAAAGTTGAGTAAAAAACCTCTAGCTCTCATTTTCCGCTCATAGATTATTTCGTTGGTTTTGGTTTTTTGGTGGAGTATGGGTTGTTGCATCATATTTTTTGCTTTAGTTTCGTTTATGTATGACTTCCTTTGTTTGGATTTAAGTTTCTCTTTTTTGAGATTTTGATTTGGGAGATTTCTATTTTTTCCGACGACATATATATTACACTTTCGAATCAATATAAACACCAGATAACAAAAAAAAACTTTATATTTCGAAACAGTAGTAGTATGATAAACGCTTAGCTTTTGATTAAATCTTGACGCAAAAAAAGAAACTCTATTTGTTAAAATAACTCATAAGCACATTAAAATTTTCTCCCTCAGAAAAGAATATATACGTCTAAATCTACTGCTTACCTCTTTCAAAAACTCGTACCTCATACAATTCACAAAACAAAAAGGATAATAGAAAATCCAAAGCAGAAGAGGGAATATTACTTTATAGATATACTTTCGCCTACCAAACTTTGGTACAACCATAGATTGATATAATATTCATCCGAGCCCACAACTGTAATATGCGCCTGCATTTGAAGTTCCAACCATCAGAATTCTCTTCAAGTTTTTATACAGTAGCTGAACAAAACGTGGTTATGCTTTTCAAGATGCTACATGGTTCGCTTTCCACAAACGTTCGGTAAATGCCTTTGGTTGCAGAGTGGTTCATCCGTAATGGAGGCAGAGAGAAGGAATTTGTTACCTGTAAGTTAAATCTGCAGGACGAGTACTAGTCCATCCTCATACCCAAACTTTTGAGTTTTCGACTTTATAAAGGAAGTGAGAGGAAACAAATTGCTGTACAATGACGACTTCAACATTCAGTTTCCCCTTCTTCTTCTCTAAAGTTTTGTGCAAAGAATTCATCTAGTTGTCCCCAGTTTGGGATGTCTGATTGATTGGCATTGTCAGATGGTAACGACCGGATGCATTTGAGGATAAGCTCAACGTGAAGCCTCAGCCTGATTAAAACGAGACCAATGTTTATTACAGAAGCTAAGTAGGTTTCCTTTTTCAAAGGATATAAAGTTACCTTTTCTTTGCCTCTGGAGAGCTTATCTCCAAGTTCGTAAGCGTTTGAGAGGTTTGCGTGTGGATAATTAAAATCACCTGCCTACAAGAATCATGAAAATGTATTAAAGAGTAAGGTAAAAGAAGTGACTTTAAAATTTCAGTTGGTCGGTGACAATCAGAAAAACAAAAAAAACTCAATTACTCAGATCCAAAATGTAAAACTATTTGAAAGTCATCGAGGTCTCTATCAATCTGAGGTATCTTTGCCCTAGCACAAGACTAACTCTCTAATTGGTCAGACAGTTTGTTTTTGTTAACTTGACTCTAAGTCTAAGCAATTGATTGGATACTATCCTCAAATAAGTCAATTCTAGTCCAAATTACAATTTTGCGCAGCCCTACATGTCGTTCCTACCACAGTTGCATATAACCTCACCTAAAGATTGCTTGAACATCCGCTTCATGCAATGTCTCAGACAAGACGCGATGAAGGTAGCCCACTTCCTGAAAAATTAAATTCAAATTAAAAAATCTACTTTTATCTTTATAAGATTAGTGAATGAGAATAAATCACCCTCGTGAGTGGCCACGCAAACTCTTTAGTTTGTTTGTTGGTGTCTGGCGGTCTGTTCCATCCCTCAACAACTTTAGGCAACCCATGAAGATGCGCCAATAGCCTTTCTCTCATTATCTGAACCAGTTTTGTGTATATTTCATCTCGATGAACCCGGTAATCCTGAGAATTAGCGAGAAGCCGAAGTTAATGGAAACAGACATTAAAACCGCCATCCAAACTTGTTTGAACTTTTTATCAGATGTGCAACGACCTCCAAAACCTTACAACCTGTAAATAGACAAACGCCAGAACGCAAAGAGAGAAACATACCTGAGCAACTTTATCAATCTCTACTGACAACAGTGGCTTTCTCGTCTCAGGTACTTTTGAAAACATAATTCTTCTGGATTCTAGGACCACAGAAAGAAAAGAAAAAACTGTTAATGTAGGAACCTAGGGATGATTCAAACAAAATCATTAGGAAGCTGATAATGGAGAGAAGAAGCTGATCATCTTAGACTATGTAATTCGGACAGTAAAAACACCCAACAACCATCATAAGCAACCTCGTATTGTGGACAAAAAGGTGAGTAAAGAAATGCTTGGATAACACAAAGTAAAACATTTTTACAGAGAATCAAATGATATCAATATGTTAATCCCACCGAGCACATTATGACTGCAACAGTTAGAAGAAAAAAAAGGGTAAAATATCACCTACCAGGTATAATAGTGTAAGTGAAGTCGATTACTTGACTTGCCAGCGCCAAGTGTTTCGCCTTTATGGACTTCAAACCAGATACCTATAGCACAAATATGGCCACTCAAAAGGTCAATATTAATGCAGATTACATCTGTTCTGCGTAAATAGATATCAACAAAAAATTCTGTCAGAAAGGTTCAATTGCAAAAGGCAAGTAGGTGAGGTGATACATCTGATTAAGAAATGGATCACAGGTTATTGAATAGGAAACTCAATACAGCTAATCAGTAATGAAACTACTATTTTCTCTATTTATAGCATATTTATACCTGCATAGCACCAGCACCCAGAACAAGTTGGCATGTCCTAGTGTTGAAAAATCTCAACACTTCAACAACACGAAGAACAATTTCCGAGGACAAAGCTGGCAAAGAATTGTTCATATCAATGTATTCTGACAACATCTTGAGCAATATTAACCCACTGCAGACATAAAAGGAATTGCATCAGCATAACTAAAATTTCACGCCTGGACAGCAGCTAAACATTAAGCAATCTAAACCTAGCAAACGCTAGAAATAGTTAGAGAGTAGACCGCCCATCTCAGATATGCAAGACAACAAAAGTCTTATCTGGTGGATGAAAGTGGAGACGGAAAAAAAAAAATCAACAGCCCATTAAATTACTAGAGAAAAAAAAGACATATAACAACATTAAAATGCTTTGACCCAAAAAAAAAAACATTAAAATGCATAACAAGAAAACTAACCAGTTTACCATGTGGTAACCAACTCCTTGATAGAAAAGGTTAGATTTTCCGGGGGCCTTCTGATTACTTTGATTATTCGCAACTGAAGATACACCAGCCTTGCTTCTTTCAAGAGACTCAGGCGAGACTGTCAATTTCACTTGTGCATCATTAACTGCAGGACCTTCACTAGTATCAGATTTTTCATTTCGTAATTCAGTATTTTGATCTCCAGTTCCTGAAGTGAGAGACCCATTGAGTGGGAGCGGATTTCTGTGGTATGTTTTAATATCACCATCGTTTAACTCCTGGGATGCAAAAAGAGAACTGATTATGGATTGGAATTCTTCGGGAACATCAATCTCATCCCATGTTTCTTGATCAAGCACAGCTTTCAGTTTTGTCATCTACAGTAAAGCAAAATACAAATTAGATTAACGACCATAACTCTTGATAATGAAAGAAGTTAGATGGTACAAGAATTACAGAATATGCATCTATGGGATGGAATCAATATAGTTCAACACTACTAGGTTTATCAAATGTAAGTTTAACCTTTCTTTTAGACAAAGTATAGAGATGGCTTTGGGTATATTGCTCTTGGAATAACTTTTTTCTGCCAACTTATCACCACTTCCATTTTTTTTTTTGGCAAGCCATGAAACTGAACAAAAGTGTAGATGTCCTTTCTGTAAATCCTATAAACGTATGTATACAGAGACTAACCCGAGCTTCATGCTGGGAATCCACAAAGGCTTTGGCTTGTGATTGCAGCGTCCCACGAATACTAGATCCCAACCGTCCACCAATCTGTTAATTTTCATACAAATGTCACGCAAGGATAAGCAATGCAATTTCTTATCTCTTTTATGAAGAAAAGCTTTGAACAAATACCTTCTCCGTAACTGTTATAAATTCTTGGGTGAGATCATAAATGCTCATGAACTCCTGCAATTTCAATTTTGGATGAAGAAGAGCACGGACTCCTAGTAGCTTTGCCCACCTACCATGAGTGACCTCACAGGCTGCAAAGACAGCTTCTGTGTTTTCTCTCAAGACATCGGCCCTATATAAATAAGCCTAATTTAGTTCCAAGCATAGAACAAAACCTTGCGTTACAGGCAACTGCGACAATTTGGAAGAATACATAAATAAATAAATAAACTAGAAAACCTGAAGTTTCTTGACATGTTCATCAAGCTTGATGTGTCGCTTGATTTTCCCTGCAATGGAAGGGCCTTTGAGGTAGCCTTACCCAATGGAGAAGACACTAATGACCCGCCTTGCAAACCTGTTTCCTGGGCTGATTCGGCCACTACAGCACCAACAGCAATTGCAGCTGCAACGGAATCTGCTGCATAATGTCCATCGATATTGCAGAGAATCCATTCAATTGCCTTTTTCACTTCCGAAGCCCGGACTAGATGTGCCTGCATTCACTAAATGAAATGAAATCATATTACATCTTAATCAATCATCTAACTGCTTCAGAGGCTGAAAGGTTCCAAACCTCTATAAGGTAGATGTATCAAAACCAAAATAGGTTTAACATAAGAAGACATATATGTATAACTTCCTATAATGCTTCTTTAAATAATTAAAAGTTCCATAATTGATGCATATATTACCTGAACAATCCTAAATATAGCAGTTAAGAGATTAACAAATGCCTCAGATGACAGAGTCCTCAACTTGCTCGCGAGAGATAAGCCGCCACCTGTATACGCACTAGGAATAAGCATGGATCCTGGAGAGACAAACTACCACCGAAGTAGAATACATTATCCTAAGAGAAGGATACAAAATTAATCCTTAAAATAAGTTTTCAGCCAACATTCTTTATCAGTTGACCAATTTCCATGTAAACTACGTCCCACTGAGGTCTCATATCAAATTAGAAAACAATCAGATGTGAATATATAGTATTCTACACTTTTCAAGTACTAAACTTATGTACAGCTATGTTTCCATGCACAAACTAAGTCACATAACAATCTTAATACATAGTAAAAACAATTAAATCTCACCATCAACATCTACTGAGCGCTCCCCATGTGAAAAATCAGATTCGAGCGATCTTGCAACAAGAATTGGAAGCAGCTCAGCAACTGCGTTCTTAATTGCATTTTTCATTTCGGATGTGAGTGCATCACGATACATCCTCAAAATTGAAGGGAACTTGGCCTACAGAAAACAGTCCAAAGAAAAACAAATGAGAAACTGAATTCAGACTAAACCCTTAATGAGAACTATGAACCAAAAATAATGACCAGAGACAGCATCAACGAAGAAATTAAAACAATAAAGCATTGTCAACTTCAGTGGTAGCATGTTGAAAAATAGTCAGGACCATCCACTCACCGTTCTTAGCAATCCAATTACTAGAGGAAGAAGCCGATCACATAAAGTAGAGGTATCCTCTTCTTCTAGCTCAACCTGCAAAGGTTGTAAGCCTAATATTCAGAATCCTGCTGGATATTGTTCCAATTCTTTTTCTGATTAATCTACCACTTCTCACAGTTTAGGATCTTCTATTCAGTTTTTACACCCACAATTAAGCTCCACATAGTACAAAAAGAAGCGCCCAAATTCATTAAAAAGTATGCATTTGAATCGGATGAGACTTACTTCATCAACGGTCTCCCCGTTAGATGAAATGGATCCCCGTTTTTTTGCTGCAGATAAAATTAGTACATCTATTTCCCCAGTATTGTGTATTGAGATACGCAAAAATTCTGCTGTGAGAATACTACAAAGAAAAAATCAACAAGCCATCAGACACTAGACCAAATAAATAAATAAAAGAGAGTAATAGAGAAACAGGACATGTAAATATAGAAGGTGAACTAATATTATGAACTACTAAATCTTCACGAAACAGCACTACCAAAGAAAATCAATATACTAAACGTTTAATTGACACAAATTCCTACAGTTTGTACAATGTACTAGAACTTCAAAGGTATAGATGAATGAATCTAAGTAATGAAGACCAAAGTTCATTTAATTGCAAACCAGGATTCATCATAATAACAGAAATTTAGCCAGCAAGGCATTACCGCATGAAATACATGAGTTGAGGGGAAGGTTAAGAGTTCAGAAGTTATGATTGATTACTCATAGGATGCTACAAGCCTAGAAGCATTCATAGTCATCAGACGGTAAAAATGTCAACTGCTGTTATAACGCTTAACATCTCAATAAATGGCAAATGGCCCAAGAACCGGAAACATGAAAGGACTGATTTTACAGTAAGAAACAGTAACCTTTGCAGATTATAGAGAAACTATTTGCTATGAATAAACCAGAGCTGCAAAAGAATGTCATAGAAGGAAAAAAAAACAGAGCTGCAAAACCCTGTGTACATTTTTTAAAATATCGACTGCCTTCACTATCTGAGAAATTCCAAGAGGTTCAACAGCAAAACTAAACATATAATTAGTACATCACATTTTCACCTATTCTCTACAAAATTAGTTGGTTGCTTTGGTAAGGTACTTGGCACAATTAACATGAAATCCGACTGGGTCTCATTGTGTTCCCATTCCATTCACGAACATAAGAAACACTTTATTGCTGTTAAACCAAAGCTCAAAAAATTTAACGCTTCTCCTAAAAGAGCACTACAGGCAGACTGAATACAGCCTATTTTAGTCAGTTACCATAACCTGAAAAGAGACGCACCTGTTTATGGAATCTAGGGAGGTAGTGACATGATCTCGAAGATGACGGAAGCAATGTAGACCAGTTAGCACATCCCCAGCCTAATAAAGATGGAAAAGCATTTTAGCTTCTTAAGAAAGAGCACCCTAATCATCTAAAGTACCCAACAGCAACAGCAATCACAGATCAACTTACCAACAAGTTCTGAAGATCGTCAGTAATATCCAAAGCTCCAGCACAATCTGCGGACGCAACAAGCTGTACAATAAAGAATCAAACTGCTATCATGAAAAAAAAGGAAATACACAAAAAGTAGCTAACATGACACTACTCTAAGAGAACCAGTAAGAAAAATTACCAATTTGAGTGCAGAGAGAGCTTGGTTAACATACAAAATAAGTCTCAATTTACGTTGCAGCTCCAACATATTAATCCTAGTTGAGCTCAGCTCTTGAATCTGTCGAGCCGAATCTACCAAATTCCTGTCCAGGAGCCGAATAGTTTCTTTCAACTCGCGGATCCTACTACAACCCTCGACAATCTTCACATTCAAATCCTGTAACTGCCCCTGGGCCTCGAAGAACGAATCGGACCTCACGGAGATCTCCTTCACAAGATGCAGCTCCACCACATCAAGATACTGCGACAGCTTCTCTTGAAGCGCTAGATTCTCCGTCAGGCTCGAGAAAGGGCAAGCAGAACGAAATGTAGCTCCGTCCTCGAGGGCAAAGTCCTCCTTGAAGTAGAGCGAAGGAACCTCACGCAGGCACGCGGCTAAACCCGATACGTGGCTCTCCTGATCAAACCCAGAGCTCTCTTCCCTCGTGTGGTTCCTAATATCCTCAAACCTACCATGAGGCTCGGAGATCGACGAGACGTAGCCATGGAAGTCGGATCTGGTCAGCTCCGAACCCGGTAGCTTCGTGGAAGCAACAGGCGCGAACTCAGACGGAGCTACAAACGTCGAAGACGACCACCAACCAACCCAAGACGCATCGGAGCCATAAACACCAGACTTCCCTCCATGTGGATTGTTAAGGATCGAAGAGAGACTCTGGCTACTTGCATCCGAGATCGATTTGGTTAACGATGAAGGAGAAGAAGACGAAGAACGGCCAAGATCTAAGCTCGATCGGTTAGTGTTGCCAATGGACCTTCCCATAAAGGAAGGCTGCGAATCCATAAGGCCCTCACGAAATCAAAATCATGAACCACCACCAAAACTGATTTTTTTCTCTCCAGAAAATTACAACAAGTTGATCTGGGGATTTCGAAATCGGAGAGATCTTTGGGATTCTAAGAGAATGGATCGAATCGAAACTGTTTATTGTGAACAAAATAAAAATGGTGAGAGTTGGATCTGGAGAGAAGCAAGAACACAGGGAGGACTGAGGAAGCCCTCTGGGTCGAGACTTTGGGGAGATGGTTCGAGAGGTGGTCGTGACCAGTGCCAAGATTCAATCGACGGTGGATTAGGTATCCACGTCATCAACTTTTTGATGCTGTGACTAAAAATCTGATTTTGACATTTCTATGCTACTAAACAGAAATAGAGATTACTCAAATATCATAATTGTAGAATATGATCCGATTATTTGCATTTGTTCTTTCAATGAAGCAAATATAGTTTTCATTTGTTTCTTCACAATATTACGCATGGAATTATTCGAATCAAGATTCTTTATAATTTGTCTAATGATGACTGGTTCTTCATTACCAATCATCAAATCCTTTACACTCAAGCTGCTTGTGACAAAAGCTTTGCTCATTTTTTCCTTGTGCTGTATCAATGGTCTCGTTCTAGTAGATAATATTCTCAATATGGTTGCTTCCACCTTACTCTAATATTCCATTGACAAAATTAAATCCCGGTAGCTTTTTCTAACCTTATAGCCTCTCCAACGAGCCTGCCAATTACCAGTTAAAACCGTTTAATATTTAGAGTAAAAGAAAAACGAATCAACAAAAACAAAAAAAAAACAAAAAACATTTCATCAGTTATCAAACATTTACCTGAATTAAAACGATTCCCTGTCTAGTAATCAAATGTTGTTTTCTACACTTGTAGCCACGGAAATCGGTCTGAATCCGGATAGCAGCATCACGAACGGATCCATCACTATAAGACCCTCTTGGTTTCTTGGATCCATCACTATAAGACCGTCTTGGTTTTACAGACACTCCAAATTCGCTTTCTCCAAATTCGCTATTAGAACGGTTTTTGACTGTAGAGACGCTCATATCTCGTTTCCTTTTTCTCAAGCTCAGAACAACAGTTTCAATAACTCCCTTCAACCGACATCTCTTATATGTTGGTGCCATATGGTCCACGCTAGAAAGCCCCCCTGGATCCATGGAAGAAGAAGGACGTTTTGTGCAGCTATCATTTGCAGCGGTAATGAAATAGACTCCACATCTCTTCACTGTGCAGCTATCATTTAAAAGCTGGTTCTCCCAATTGACAGGATGAAATTCAAAGGTAACTAAATCATCTAGAAAATCATGGCTAATTGCTTCAGCATGATGCATTTTCACACAGCCAAAAACAAACATATGATCCCTTTGAACGGTGGTAGGTTCATTTGGACCCCAACAATGGAAAATTCTCTCTGATCTAGGTGAGAGGTCTGTTCTCGTCTTCCTGCATATGCACTTGATGCCAAAACCAGCAGCGTTGCTATAATTATCCCAAAATTCAACTACAACTGATAAAGCAAAGCCTGAGAGACGCTTTAGCATGCCAGGAGTTAGCTCTACCATTACAGATGAACCAGCTTGAAAATTAACTGAGGATTGGTGACTTGCAGAGGCAGGTATACAGATGCTGAATGCAGGAGCGTTGATGTGTTCCTGTTCCAGTGAGGCCTTACAATATCATATATGCGAAAAGTGCGTCTAAAAATGCATGTAAGAGAGAGATAAACAAAAAAAGAGGCAGAGATAGAGAGGGTACCTGCAGAAGCCCCTTGGCCATGCCTTCAACACTATCAAGAGCTTTTCCTATATATTTTCTAACCACTTTTGGGGACAGCTTAAAGCAATTACTGAATGTGTAGTGCCTTGGGAACTGCTCAAAACTCGATGGAAATGATTCGAGAGACACGCAACCATGGGCGTTCAAGATTACTAGACTTCTGGGAAGCTCAGGTAATGATTTGAGGTTTTTGCAATGGCGCAAACTAAGGCTGTGTAGTTTACAAAGCTCCTTAATGCTGTTAGGAATTTCGCTGAAAGAGTTTCCACGAAGATCTAGTGTCATCACCGAAGCAAGCAAGCATAATTCTTCAGGTACATCCACAAGGTAAGCATTACAAAGGAACAAAGATACTACGGCATATAGTCTTGACGCCAATGAGTGTAAAATTGATGAAGGGACCGGAATAGTGACCCGTGGCCAGCTTTCTTGTGGTATTCTGTTTCTTGATGGATATTCAAATGCTGGTAAGAATTCTTCGACAGCATCTCTGCTGAAACAAGAATCGTGAATAACTGATCTTAGTTGCAAATTATCTAAGTTCAGAAGGGTTTCAGAGCCATCTAACCTTGATTCTTGAATAGCAGAGTGACGGTTTAAAGACACAGATTCCATGGTTATCCTAGTGTTAAGACGTTGTGAATCTTGTAGAAATAATGCATCAAGATCTGGAAGGCTCTTCAGATTTGAACAGCCAGACAGGTTAAGTGTGACCATAGCTTTTAAGTTACTTATCCCTGGGGGCAGGTGATGAAGTCTTTCACAATTCTCCAGATCTAATGTAACAAGTCTAGTGAGATCCCCGATCGACGATGGCATTTCTATAATAGCGGTCCCAGCTAAATATAGCTCTTTCAGGTTTGGTGAGAAATCCTGAAGGTCCTCGAGCTCTGAGCAGCCAGCTAGATTAAGAACTTCAAGAGATTCTAGATGAGCCGTGGTAGGCATAATTCGCAAATGAGAACAGTCTTTCAGACTCAAGAAAGTAAGCTTGTGATGATGAAGAATAGATGAGTTAACCTTAACCAGACTCGTACATCCTTCCAGATCAATATGCTCAAGGTTCCTGGCCTTTGAAAGCCTTGGGAATTTAGTCAACTGTCGGGAGTGACTCAGAATGATCCTCTTTAACTTCTCAAGATTCTGTTTACAAAAACGAACAACCAAAATGAGACATCAAGTACAAGCTAATTACCTCATGTATGCAGAAGATTGCACCATTATGTCAAGACATACCTTTGTTCCTTTCCATAGTTTTGTCAAGTTGCTATAGGGCATGTTCAGTTCTACAAGATTTTTAGGATTGAAGTTCCGAGGTAAGGATCCTAGAGGATATCTTTCCCAGTGGAGTAGCCGTAGCTCATCAGGCAAAGAGTGGAGGCCTTGAGGTAGACAAACGTTGTAATGGTTTACAGAAGTGGGACAGTGGAGCTTGAGCAATCTAAGTCTATACATCTTCTCAAATACAGCAGGATTCAACTCAAATGTCAAGTCAGACGCATCCAGAAATATGCCTTCAATTGCTTCTGTTCCCTGAAGAAAAGGGGCAAAGAAGTTGAGAAACATCACCTTTTCTAACTGAAGAAATGAACATAAGCAGAAATCTGGAGTTCCATGATACGTTGGGCCAGATGAGTGGGCTTCTAGCTTGATTTAATCCTTAGTATAATCTTATAATAAGCACTCTAGAAGAGGATTAGGTTATGGGGGATTTAGACTATAAATAGAATAGACAGGCCATAGGAGAGATTAACGAGTATTTGGTGATCGTTCACAAGGGGGAGTGGGAGGAGCTCCATTATCAAAATCCTCAGGATTCCTTGTAATTCCAAGGTTATATTTTATAAATCGGTATTTCTATATCTACACGTATCATTCCAGTAGAAATAATAATTTGCAAAACTTACTGAATTGTTTGTCAGCACGTCAACAATGTCATTAGCATCCCACAATCTGCTACGCTTGCCTGCCTCATTGTTTTCCTGACAAACAACATATCGACCCGTGTCTTGAAAAATGTTTGGCATTTCTATCATGTTGTCTACAAGGGTAACGAGAGACTCATCAATGAGAGCATAGATTCCTAAATCTGTAAACAAACCGCAACCATCAAGGATGTTCACCACACGATCTTTATTCTCCCCTCTGAAAAAACATGCCAGGTCCAAAAACATGTTCTTCTCGTTGTCATCTAGTCCATTAAAACTACTTCTAAATGCATCCTGAATATCGATTGGAGGATGTTGGCGCAATCTTCTCAGATGTTGTTTCTCATTGTCAAGACATTTCTTTTGTACAGATGAACCTAAGACTCGCAGAGCCAATGGAATGCCACTAGCATAGCTCACCAGCTCCGAGATCAACGACATCCTTCCCTTTTGTTTAGTGGCAAACTGGCAGCAAAGGCTAAGAGATTCAGGCTCAGATAGTTTCTGGATCTTGTAAATCTCTTTGGCGTTACACTGTACAAGAACTTGCCTGTTCCTAGATGTTAAGATGATTTTATGTCCACCAGAAAACCAGCTAAACCCTCCAAGCAAAATTTCTGCATCTCTAGCATCACTCACACCATCAAGAACAATGAGAACCCTTTTATTAAGGAACCTATCCCTTGTGAAACCTAGTTTTGTATCACATGCGTCTATGAAAACTTTTTCTACCCCAAAGATTTTCGAGAAGAATTCATCACGCAAATGACTCAGCCCTTTTGTTTGACACATTAGATGAAAGTCTGGCAGAAAGTAGCACACTTCATATCTCTGAGCTTGTCTTCTGAAAATTTCTCTAGTGATGGTAGTCTTCCCTATGCCAGCCATACCCCAAAGCCCAACAATATATGGAGCGGAAGACTGAGAACAATGTAGCAGAGACAAGATACTCTTCAATTGAAGACTTGTACCTTTTAGATTCCTGTTAGTTTCAGAATTGAGCAGCGAACAGACATCTCTAACAATATTCTTGGCCAGCATAACCTCATTTCTGCACAGTAAAAGCATCAGATTCAGAGACATGTACCACACTGTACAGATATATAATATTGAGAAAAAAGAGAGATCATTTTACCCCTTCATATACTGATATCTATTGATGGAAGTTAATTCGATCATAGCTTCCCTCCATTTCAGAACTTGGGATGCCTGGACTGATTTCCCAAGTCGTGAGAATGCTCTTCCAAAAGAGCCACTTTGAAGCCTCAACTTCGAACGGTTTACTTTAAAAAACACAGTAATCAAGTTGTTAAGGTTGTTTGGTTTCAAATGGTCCAAGATTGCCACCAATTGATCCCGACACCCTCTTGAACGAGCATAGTTCATCGAAAAAATCATAATACGAATCTGTGATCTGTACAGTAACTCTTGATTCCCAGTCACCGTACTCCTGGTTATATTATATCTAATAGGGGTGAAGCCACGCAGAAACAGCTCGCCAACGATGTAGCTGATGAAGTATGTCTCCTCAGAGTCCTGGTTGTCAGCACACGAAATGACTAATATAGGGACGAACCCTTTAATGCTATGCTCAGGCAATCTTAGCTGGATAGGAGTTTCAACTTCCTTGAGTTTTTTTACACTCCTTGGATCCGGAAGAACATAACCGTCACTGTTGGGAGCAGCGTCACCATTGAATGAAGTCAAAAGAATTTCTGCCTTGTCCATTGAATTCTTTAATTCTTCTTTTTGTTTTTTTTTTACAGCAGCTGACGAAAAGAGAATGAAGTCAATTTTAAAACATTAGAACACTAGAGATGAATCTTAAATTATGAGTTCCAAGTGAAAAAAAAAAAACTCAATACGCACGCACTCTCATGTTGCTCATATATCTTTTATATACTAAAGCACAAGTCACTTGTGCAATCAAATATTGACATGTGGCAAGTTTTTCAAAATTAAGAAAAAAAACAACAATAAAAAAAAAATGAATGTGTCAAAAGTATCAATTTTATCCGATTTTTATGGAAAAAAACTGCCCACATTCTCCACTTCTAAGGAGTCAAGATCTTTATAACTTCCTCAAAATTTCTTTATAAACGAGAATTTAGTCTTTCTATCTGCCTTTTTTACACGATCATCATGAGTACTCTAGAATCCCTCATTGTTTATAACTATTATTTTTTTTTCAAAATATGTTTTGCAAGTGTAGTTGGGCAGTTTGACGAGGAATATATTCAAGGCAGCGAGATACTTCATGCAACATGCAAACCAAAGAGTTAACACTTAACAGCAAGCCACCCTAATATTTAGAAACGTAAGTTTGCATCTCATTTATTTGTTTGTATGTTTTATAACGTCACCTACTTCAAATTAACGGCCATGTTCTAATAGGTTTTTTGAGATCGAATCATTTTTAATTTGCCAATAGTTGGCCTGTATTGTAATAAGAAAATGAAACGTAAGAAGCCACATCATCTATATATATAAAGTAGAATATGCTCTCTTTTTAGATTACCACATAATCTTCTCATGGTCTAAATTTATGACACATCATCAACTCATCTTTAAATTTTATAATCTTATATTCATTAGAGCTCAATTAAGATCTATTTGTCTAGGATTATACCCGGTTACCTATAAATTGCATGTGATTAATTTAAAACAAAATTATTACTAAATTTTGTATTTAAATCCTTAGAACTATCTGCATCTAGTGTCAGGTGGATATAGTGGTTTCAAGGGTATTATGGTCCGGTCATGTAGTACACAGTAGAATAAGTGTTACATCGTTTGGGAATATTTGGAAAGTGATAAAAAAACTACGGATTTAAATACAAAATTTAGTAATATTTTTTTTTAAATTAGTCACATGCAATTTATAGGTAACGGGTAACCGGGTATAATCATAAACAAATGAATTTTAAATGAGCTCTAATGAATGTAGATTATAAAATTTAAAGATGAGTTGATGATGTGTCATAAATTAAATTTAGACTATGAGAAGATTATGTGGTAAGCTAAAAAGAGAGCATATTCTACTTTATATATATAGATCATTTTTTAACTGGAAGTTAAAACAAAGAAATCTCAGATGATAACAGTAAGTCAGTAACCACCAGATGACACTACGTCTCCCTGGAGTTTAAACGGATAACGTACCGGAAAGATTCCCAGGTGTTGCAAGTGGCGATCCTGCATCTGTGAAGTAGGACGCGAGGTTGATCTCCGAGTTGTTGTATTTGTTCAAGAAAGGATGTTCCTGAAAAGTTTTTCGACCCCAAGGATGATTTCAACATTTAAATTGGATAGAAAATGATGGGAAACGGATTTTTTTATAAAACACAAACCATTAGTTCCTTTGCAGAGCTTCGACTGTCCGGGTCCTTTTGCAAACTAAAGGAGAGTGCAGAGAAGAATTTTTCAATTTAGTACGTAATCCGGGTCAAAAAGCGGGATTTCGTTTTTGAGAGATTACCAAGTGGAGATGAATGAAGATAACTCAAGGGAGAAATTTTCTGAGGGAAGAGCGGGTGGTGGTCCTTCAACGATGGCTTCCATCAACTCGAAAACACTGGACCATGTTTCCTCTTGATCCGGAGGTAAATAAGGGAACTTTCCTGTTGCGCATTCAAGCACTACTAAACCCAAGCTCCATATATCGCTTCTATTATCGTACTTGTTTCCAACGATTCTCTCTGGCTGCAATAAAACAATTAAGATATTGTTATAACAACACTCAGATGGTTTCAAACTAGTGAATGCTCAACAGGCAAAGAGATACTTACAGACATATAATTGTAAGTCCCCACAAACGTGTTGGCTAAACCTGCCGTGTTTGTCATAATGGTACTCACACCAAAGCCAGTGATTTTGACTTCTCCTCTATGGTTGATCAACAGATTGGATGGTTTCAAGTCACGGTGGATGATATGCCTATCGTGATGAAGATAGATCAGCCCCCGAAGCACCTGTATTAACATATTCAAGAAATCACATATCTAAACCGATGCAGGATAGGACTGTTTATGCTGGACCTGGTTTCCTATGTTTCTTACTTGTTTGAAGATGGCAGAAAGATAGGACTCAGGGATGCTTTTAACTGATTTGAGAAAGTCGGCTAGAGATCCGCCGTCCATGTACTCCAAGATTAGTGAGATGGCACCATTGTCGTAAAATGATTGGTACGAGGTAACAAGATATGGACATTGTGAGGACTGAGTTATCTTCAGCTCTTGTGCAATTGCCTTGCGAGTTGCTTCATCGATATTTAGTTGAATGACCTAATTATATAGCATCAGAGTCATGCAAGGAAGAGAAGAAAAAAGGAATATGGTTCAGCCTGAAAAGAAAGAGAGAAAAAAGGTTCCCATCCACAGACACTAGTAATAAATAAAAAAAAACTGAAATTTGAGAAAGTTGATTATCGACAATTTAGTGATTAAACCCGAAATGAAAGGAAACATCACAGAAAGAAATATACACGAATGTAGTTTGTTTGTAGACAATGATTTCGCCTTTCAGAATTTCAGAAACAAAGCACCTTTAGATAAAGCAAAATCCTATATATATATGTAGTTCTTCAAGTATCAAATAGTATAAAACAATTTTAAACTGATTCGAAAGAGATCTGTAGTCCTTCAAACACAGAGAGAAAATGATAAGCAAATTAGGTCATTATATATCGACTCTCAATGGGTACGGTACCTTCAAGGCAAAAAATTGGCCAGTCCATTTGTGTTGAACCAACTGTACAACACCACTGCTTCCTTTTCCAATGAATTTAACCATGTCCAAATCCGACAAGCTCAACTCATCATCCGCTGGCTTAATTGGAGGCAGCTGAACACACAAATCACAACGAGACAGCAATCAAGAAGAAGACACGAACTTATTTTATCTGAAAAAGTTTCCAATTATGATCAGATCCAACAACCACATTCACCCCTTTCATACATTCCACCTAAACCTTAACACTCTGCAAAATCTTCATTCGCAGTACCAAAATAAACACCATAAACTCGCCAAATTTAGTAAAATCCATACCGATCAAAAAAAGGAGGGGAAAGACTCACAACTTCAGGCTCCGATTGAGAAACGATTCGAACTCCGTCCTTGTTAACTCGTAGATCTCCATCCTTAAACGTACCGCTCTGCGTCCTACGGAAAGAAGAGAAAACCTAAGTTCCCCTCCAAAGAAAACCAGAGACATTTCCGCACACTAATATATAGATCTATCGAAAGAGAAAGAGAGAGAGAGAGAATCGAGATAGATACAAGAATTTGGTGATGGATTTCTCGGCAGCAACCGGAATTGAGAGCTTGAGATTGTTACTGAATCCACGCTTCTTCATCGTCTACTTCCTTCGTTTTGCATTATTTTTTGTTTTTCCGACGAAACTAAATCTTATATTAAGATAAAACGTCGTATTTCCCTCTCAATAGTATGATAGAGATAGGTGCAGATCCATCTAAACTTTTCTCTCTGTTTTAAAAGTTAAAAACGTATTTTCCCCCGATTCAAAAGTTCGAAACCTAATTACCAACAAAACAAAAGTTCCGAACTAAAATCCACACAAACGATGGTTAATCTCGATTCATTGTTTACCAAACCAAATTTAACAATTAAAAATAAAATTAAACCAAAAAATAGATCCGAAATCAAAATAATCACGATTCTTCTTTGATTTCGATTTCACAAATGTTTCTTTGATTTCGTTTGTTCATCGCACAATTACATGATTCGCAAAATAATCAATGTTGACTGTATTTGTTTCTTCTCTATTTTGGGTTTCCTTAAATTCGCACGAGAATCGCTTGTCTGAGTTTTCATTTTTTCTGGGTTTTGGTCTTTTCCGATTGCTCGTGATTCTCTCTCGCAGCTATTGAACTAGAATTTGCAGATAGTTGAGGGTTCCTCGTGATCTAATGTAATGAATTGAATAAGAATTTTACCGACATTTAGGCAGATTAATAGGATAGAGAAAACTTTGATACCGAGTCGAAGCAGACAATTTGGTCATCATGACTTTTCGTTCGTACCAACTAAATTCGTCTTTTCTTAAAAAAATTGTTGATGAGCATGTCTTAGTATATTCAGAGTTCATACTTTAGGTGGAAGGGGTAAGAAATATGCATTTCTTCTTTGTTTCGATTGGTTAGATATCGAACAAAAATTAGATGTATCCATTGATACATGAATTTGTGCTTAATATTTCCTCGAGTCGCCATGGATGAGGAGCTTTTGATTGCTAGAAAAATAATTGCAGGAATCGAAGGAGGGGGAGGAGACGATGAATTGCAGAAAGATGATGGTGGTTTAAGAAGAGAATTAGAGATGCCTAAACAAACCGATCCCCAGAATTTAGCTACTCCCAACTCATCCCGTAATATCCAACCTCCGGTTGTCTCCTTACTCGACGTATTAAAAGCCACATCAAAATTACATTTGAAAAGCTTGTTGGTGGTCGAGTCCAAGATCCACCACCATTCACAAGTACAGTACTTGAGAAACACCAGCTTTTTATCACGACTCAGTAGTACAGTTTATATCCGCAATCATAGGATCATTTAACCCGACGATTTTCTTTTTGAATTTGGTGATAATTGGGCCGTGACAACATGCTCACGACGTTGACCAGCGACTTTGATGACTTTTCATTACTTGTTATGGCCGGTTTTCTTTGGCCGAAGTTTGAACCGACACTTTAACCGAAAACAAACCGGTTATTTAATGATTCGTTTGCTTGATTCAGGAGCTTCGCATCATATGACGGGTGATGTCGAACTCCTCACTAATCTACAAGACATCCCTCGTAGCATTGTTGTTTTACCAAACAACAAACACTCTTTTACTACGAAGGAAGGTTCCTTTCATCTCGGCGGAAGTAGCACTCTCCATCACGTGTTATACATGCCTGATTTGTCTTGCACATTAATCTCCTTAGCTCGTTTACTACGTGAGATTTCGTGTTTTGCCACATTCACTGACAAGTTTTGCGTTATACAAGACCGTTCTTCGAAGATGCCGATTGGAGCAGGTGAAGAAGAGAACGGGGTTTATCATTTTCGAGGTGTTGTTCCAGCTCGAGTACACAAGACAATGACAGTGGCTGAAGCATCCTTGTGGCACCGACGGTTGGGTCATCCTAGCAAGAAAGTGTTGTCAACTTTTCTATCTAGTTTAAAGGATTTTACTACTACTAGTTTTCAGTTTAAGGAGCTTTGTGATGTGTGCATTCAAGCAAAACAAACGCGTGACGTTTTTTCGGAAAGTATTAATAAAGCAGCAGAGTGTTTCTCTCTTATTCACTGCGATGTTTGGGGACCATATAGCACTCCTTCGACTTGTGGTGCTCACTATTTCCTTACTATCGTAGACGATCACTCTCGAGCTACTTGGCTTCATTTACTACTCGCTAAAAGTGAGGTCGCAAGCGTATTTAAGAATTTCTTTGCGATGACTGAACGTCAATTCGGAAAGAAAGTTAGAACTGTAAGAAGCGATAATATAACTAAATTTACATGCATGAAATCCTACTTCGCTAGTACCGGCATCATTCATCAAACCTCTTGCGTCAACACACCGCAGGAAAACGGACGTGCCGAGAGAAAACTGCTTATCTAATCAATCGGACCCCGACTCCACTTCTGGTTGGTAAATCTCCTTTTGAAGTTCTTTACAATACAGCCCCAGAGACTTCACATTTACGGACCTTTGGAAGCCTCTGTTTTGTAAAACGTCAAACCGCCAAAGTAGATAAGTTCGACAAACGTAGTAGAAGATGTGTGTTCCTCGGTTATCCTCATGGCCAAAAGGGTTGGCGAGTTCTTGAGATTGATACTAGTGCTATATTTGTGTCTCGAGACATTCTTTTCGATGAAATGACGTTTCCGTATGCACTAGCTAATTCTTCACATTTTTCCGATGACGCAGATCTCGAACCAGCCCCTTCTCCGCCGCAGATTTCAGTGCTAGATGATGTCTTGGATCTCCCTCCTTCTCCGCTTATCAATGATATGGGGAGTGATGAGCCATCACCTGCAGGCAATGTTCCTCTTGTTTTCGATTATGCGACAGATTCACTGCTTGACTTAGTTGCTGAGAATTCTCCGCCTGTTGTGGTTCAAGAGCAATTGGGTCGTGGCTTTCATCCTACTAAACCTCTAGCCCGTCATAGCGACTACGTCGCCTACTCTGCTAAATGTGATACCGATAACCATGTTCTCCTCTCTCCTCACTCCGATCTGACATCTTCTGGTACATGCTCTTATCCTCTCGCTCACTTTGTCTCTTGTGATCGTTTTTCCAGCAGCCATACCATTTTCTTAGCGGCGATTACTCTTGGTGACGAACCTTTATACTTCAAAGATGTTGTACAATTTGAAGTATGGCGAAAAACCATGGGTCTTGAGGTTGATGCACTTGAAGAAAACCAAACGTGGTCTTTGGAAAAACTTCCTCCGGGAAAGAAAGCTCTTGCATCTAAATGGGTATTTTGTATAAAATATAAAGCTGATGGATCTATTGAACGCTATAAAGCACGCTTAGTCGTCATGGGAAATTTTCTAGAAGAAGGCATTGATTATGATGAAACGTTTGCTCTTGTGGTTAAGATGAATACAATTCGGATCTTACTTGCAGTTGCTTATGCTAAGAATTGGGAACTTCATCAAATGGACGTCCACAATGCGTTTCTTCATGGTGATCTAGATGAAGAAATTTACATGAAACCACCACCCGGTTTTCAACCTTCTGATTCATCTCTTGTTTGTAGACTACACAAATCTTTGTACGGTTTGCGACAAGCTCCTCGTTGCTGGTTTTCTAAGCTCTCTAAGGTGTTGCTTGGATATGGATTTATTCAGTGTCGGAAAGAATATTCTTTATTTACTCGCGTACGTGGCTCCACTGTGCTTCATATACTAGTCTACGTTGACGATTTGGTGATTCTTGGTAATGATTACGCCGTCATTTCTCAGTTCAAAGAGTATCTTCATAAGTGTTTTCGTATGAAAGATTTGGGCTCTCTCAAATATTTTTTTGGAATTGAAGTGGCTCGTAGTCCTGCTGGCATTTATCTCTCTCAGCGCAAGTATTGTCTCGATATCATATCTGAATGTGGTCTCCTCGGCGCTCGTCCTGTTGACACTCCCATTGAACAAAACCATCGTCTCAGCTCAAATAATGGACCGTTTTATACTAATCCTTCCAAATATCGGCGGATTATAGGTCGTTTGGTTTAACTTGCACTTACACGACCCGAACTCAGCTATTATGTTCACATACTAGCTCAATTCATGCAGGCTCCACGACAAGCTCATTGGGATGCAGCCTTATGCATTATTCGATACCTTAAAGGTTGTCCAGGTCAAGGGATTCTTCTCTCCTCGAACAGTGATCTTCAAGTCACTGCCTATTGCGATTCCGACTGTGCTTCCTGTCCTCTCACTCGTCGTTCTCTAAGTAGCTACGTTTTCCTCCTCGGCGACTCACCAGTTTCCTGGAAAACAAAGAAACAAGATCGGGTAGCACGTTCTTCTGCAGAAGCAGAATATCGAGCTATGGCACTGGCGACTTAGGAAATCTTGTGGATGAAAGAACTTCTTACGTCTATCGGGATCTCTCACTCGTCTCCAATGAAACTTGTTTGTGATAGCAAATCTGCTCTCCAGATTGCTGCCAATCCGGTATTTCACGAACGTACTAAACATGTAGAAGCAAATTGTCATTTCATCCGAGATGAAATCACTGCATGTACCATTGTCACATCTCATGTTGGTACTTCTGATCAGCTTGCGGATCTTCTTACTAAGGCATTAGGATGACAACAATTCTCATATCTATTTCGCAAGTTTGTGATCTGCACGCTCCAACTTGAGGGGGAGTATTAGGATATATTATATATCTTCTAAATATATATTTTTCTATTCTCTTGTATATTCTCTTTACTCTATTCTCGTAACCTAGAACTCTTGTATTATATATATATATATATTCTCATGATGTCAATAAAGAACGCAGCCTTTCTATCGAGTTTAACAGTATGTTTCTGATGACTCTTCAACGCTTAAGTCGTAAACGAATGAGAAAGACCACAAAGTTTGGCGACGAAAACGGAAAAAGTCAAAAAACGTGAAAGAGAGAGAAAGAGTTATGGTGACTCTGGGTCCTAAGGAATGATGGATCCGTGGATTTTCTGGACAAATTTAAGTGGTTGTTAATCGGAAGTTTAGTCGGAATATTCGAGCGACAAGACTGAATATTTCCCGAATCGAGGTGAGACTGAATCTCAGAATTTTTGAAAAGCTAAGTGTTTTAGAGAGAATCTCCTAAGAAAGAGTGGAAAAATCGGGTCCCCTTCTCTCGGGGAGTGAGAGTTGTATTTATATGACTACATGACCCGGGTTTGTATACCGGGTTGCATTGGTTTGGGTGGGTCAGACCTTGGATCCTCCATCGGGTGGAGTACGGGGTATTCGAGTGCTTTTTCTGCAAATCTCTTTTGTCGCCTATGTATGCGCTATTTCGGCGGTTTATACGCTCTCACGCGTTCTGAGCGCTCATGACTTTATCTTTCCCATGAGCAGTGATTGGTCGCTTTCTCATGTCATATATGCCAAAATTGGCCAGTTATGTGTTTAGTACGAAATCCTACTTTACTTCAAAGTAATATTGGAGGGAAAATATAGACAATTCCGCGTATAACTGAGTTAGTTTTACCTTCCCTAGTACCCTTTGTAAAGTGCATCGGTTTCTCTTACCTTTACGGGTATTTCTACCCGGATACCCGGATACCTCACTTCCGCTAGCCGAGAACGGTTTTGAGACTAGGTGGAGGTCAACTACATGTCATAACCTGTCCTAAAATTCGACCACCTCGCCTCGTAACCGCACCCCCTCTAAGTGTTACGCTATTAGGTCAAGTGGTCGTCTAAGTAACGGTGACACGTTCATGTAATATGTCTTAACATGTCATAGAATTCGATAACCTAACCTCGTAACCGCACCCTCTCGAGATGATGCACTTATAGGTTAAATGAACGTCTATTCTACTATGACACGTGTCACCCTCCGATTCGCCGATTTCATAAAAAATTATTTATCTCCAACAAAAACAATATCAATTCTTATGCCTTTCCTTTTTTTTCCAACATCTCTTATACCTTTATTATAGATACAAAAAAATACAAATAAACATACATATATTTTATGTATTTCTATGGGTGCATACATATATTCTTGAAAAAATTACACTGAGAGGCACTTATTCAAAGTGCAATTACAAAAAATACACTTTATATCTTTCAACACACTTTACCTTCTTTTGGCTGTGTAATGACCTTATTACCCTAAAAACATTGTTATTACTTCCATTTTCTTTTCTCTCTCCCAATTTTAATCGCGACTCACTTACCTCCGCTTCTCTTTCCTCGCCAGCAGCCCTGATTTATTTTTCCCTCCGATTCTCTTTCAACGCCGCCGACCATTGACTATATTTTCAACGCCGCCAGCCCTGGATTTTTGTTCCTCCGCCAGCATTCACCTATCTTTCCCCAAGCCCTGGAATTTTTTTCCTCCGCCAGCAGTCGTCTATCTTCCCCCAAGCCATGGCAAAGCAAAAAATCATCTCACACTTAACACATCCAATCCAACCTTCTGGAAAATCTGAACGGGATTGAGTTTCCTAAATCAACTCGCGCTCAACAAATCAGGCCCCTCCTTTTCATTTTATCAGCCCATCCATATGTTTAAAACTTATGATGAAATCAGGCCCCGCCATTCCATTCCGCATCTTTGTGCATTGATTATCATCGAACCAGGTCTAATATTGCAAAGATATATAACATTCAGGACAATGCCACCGTATGTATGCATTTGGACGGTCTCATGTGGACACTTCGGCAATACAAAGTTTAATTTATTAACCCCCAAATAAGAAACATCCAGGACAATGTCACCCTATGTATCTAGGTGTATGATCTCATGTGGACACTTCATTCCAATCAAAATGGATATGACTTATAACCTAACCAAAGAAAATAACAATAAAATTAACATCCATATGGACCCATATGATGGATTTTTATAAACACTTGTTGGATGTCATGTTATCTTTCAAGACATTCAGGACACTGTCACCCTATGTATCCAAGTGGACGATCTCATGTGGACACTCCATTCCAATCAAAATGGATAAGAGTTATAACCTAATCAAAGAAAATAACAATAAAATTAACATCCATATGGACTCATATTTGGATGTCATGTTTCAGGTAAATTAGTTACATATTAATAGTTCCATATGGTGAATAATATGAAACAATTATTACATAGAAGCTAATAGGTCCTCCTATGGACAGTTTGCGGTCGACAATTCATTCCAAATAGATTGACTCTGAGTTAAAATCTTACAAACAAAATTCACCTTTGAAAGGCCATCCATATCCACATAACCTCTAAATGGTCAGCCCGCTCGGATTCAAATTTCTAGTGCTCGTTGTATCCATTTAGACGACTCCATATGGATACTTTCGTTTTTCACCATTTCAAATCGAAATACCAAACTAGATAAGTTTCATCACCGTCCATAGGTCATGCCAAAAACAGTCATTCTAGTTAGGTTATCATCGAACCATGTCTAATCTTACAAAGATATATAACATTCAGGATGATGTCACTGTATTTATCCATTTGGACGATCTCACGTGGACACTTTGATAATACACAATTTAATGTACTAAACCTCAAATAAGAAACATTCAGGACAATGTTACCATATGTACTCCGTTAGACGATCTCATGTGGACACTTCATTCCAATCAAAATGAATAAAAGTTATAACCTAACCAAAGAAAATAACAATAAATTCAATATCCATATGGACTATGGATTTACAGAAACATATGTTTCCAGTCATGTTTCAAAAAAATTAGTTACATATTGATGGTTCCATTTGGTCACTAACCCTATCAAACAGTTATTACATTATATAGAAGCTAAGAAGTACCCATATGGAAAGTTTGATGTGGACAATTCATTCCAAATTAATTGACTATGAGTTATAATCTTACAAACAAAATTCACCTCTAAAAGGCAATCCATATCGACATAACTATCCATATCGATATAATCTTTAAATAGTCGGCCCGCTGTGGATTCAACTTTCCAGTGCTCGTTTTATCCATTTGGACGACTCCATATGGATACTTTCTTTTTTAGCCGTTTCAAAGCCAAATACCAAACTAGATAAGTTTTCCCTTTATATCCATGTCCACAGATCGTGCCAAAACTGTCATTCTTTTTTTTGTCGATTAGAGTTTCTGTAACACAAAATTTGATGTAATAAACCCCAAATAAGCAACACATTTTGGCTCCAAACTTTTGAGTTTTTACCTACAATACTTTTAATTTTTAAAACCTAAACTTTTTCCCCATTGGTAATTACAAGAAAAGGTCTAATTCGCTGGCCCTAGGGCTGTCAATTTGAGTGTTTACCCGCAGGTTTCATGGGTTTTGACCCGTCGCGGGGTGGGTGCGGGTCAAAAATTTTCAAAATGCCAAAAAGCGGGGCGGGTGCAGTGCAGGTCGAATGTTTTCAAATGCGGGACGGGTGTGGGTCGGTATTTTTTTTCCCCGGGTCTCGCGGGTTATCTGCAATTAAAAAAAAAATTATTTACTAAAAATTATTAAAATATTGAAATATTTTGTAATATATATATATATTTTTTTTGTTAACTGATAATATATATAAATTAATTAATTATTTTGTTTATTTTTTCAGAAAATTGTGTATTTATATTTTTTCATGTGAAATTTATTTTATTAAATATATTTTTTTACTAATTTTTTATTATTTAAATATTTACGGGTTACCCGCGGGTTCAAGCAAGGCGGGTGCGGGTCGATCAATTTTTGTTAATGAGTCAAGCGGGGCGGATCTAGTGGGCGGGTTGGACCCCCTTGACAGCTCTAGCTGGCCCCACATCGTACATCACACTGACTTTTTCTGTAACATCAGATTTCAATGGACTAAAACTTGCCACCTCACAACCTTAGCTTCCCTCACATAACACCTCGCATCCATTATCGTTAATCCAATATTTACCTTAATTTTCTCCGATTAACCTCCCCACATCCATATCCGGATTTATGGACGACTATTGCGTGGTCATCGCCGGCGAGTGGAGTTCTTCTTCCACTGTGAACTGAGAATTTAGCATCGACAAATATCTCATTTCTAGGGTTCTTCCTATATGGCAGGGAATAGGAATCAATGAACTCCATCAATCCGTTTTAGCTCTATTCTTTGGCGTGAAACATTCTGGAATTTTCGCAACTTTATTCTACTGGCTGCCGAACAAGCATGAAATGTCCACTGGGATTCGAACGCCCACTGTCTTACTCACACATGATGGGGCTATAGGTTTCTTTTTCAAACACTTCCGTCTGCACCTCTCAATGAACCTCTTTGTTAAGTTTGTCAAAAACCATAAACGCCCCCGCCATATATAAGGACCCAAAACCAGTCTCGGCTACACGCCTTATGCAGAAATATTCTGCAAAACTTGGACGTTGGTTATCATCCATAGCGAGTTGGGCTTTAAATGAGTTCGCAGGTAGGTAATCGTGCTTCCTCTGGTTCCAACCATCGTAAACCAGGATCAATTGGGCCGGTCTCGATTCAAATCGGATTAAATCGGTGAGTGCTAAACTCACCTCCAACAAGTATCATAGCTAAACGAACCTTTATACCACTATCCATGTTAGGATCAATTCTAAGCATATCTGCAATATATGCACAAGTTTTCTTCTTATCATTTTCTATTAGTCTCTCCAATATCCATCCGCCGCCAACGGTTCATTCCGAAACACAGTATTTGGATCGTAATCTTCTTTAAATTCTCCACACGGCAATCCAGTAATTTTTATAACTCAGTAAGGAAAAACCTCATAGGTTGTCCACCAAAAACCGTCCACAACTCATACTTTTGTTTGCTTAATAACTGCCTTGTGAGCAATGCGTGGACAAGTTTACAAGATATATGGGCCCTCCTTACCGGTATATCAAAAAGCTTTCCAAAACATGAATTCCGAACTTGGTCGAACTCAGGGCTTCCTCTAAGAACATCTTGAATGAACGTCAATATATATGGTTTCAAATAGACGTTCAGTCGTGAGCTTGGATATCAGTCAGTCACAAACAGCCTACACGGAAGCCTCTCGTCCACCTACACTTTCGATTCCCGTCCTGAAAACAAATTCTCAGTTAAACGCTTATCAAAAAAACTTAAAAACAGTCGCAAACATCACTAACATTACCCGAAATCATTAAATTACATAACTTCCATCTCCAAAACCGATCCAACACTTCCAGGATATCTAGAATCAAGTAGAAAGCTTGAAGAAGTTGGCGTTAGCCGAGTTTTTAGGTCGTCAGAATTAAGCGGTGAACGAAGCGACGGTAGATCGGGAGAAAGAGTAATTTTAACTGGTCCGCCATAATAAGGAAAATAAACTTTAACCAAATATAGATGCATTTTTATCTAAGGGTACTATAGAACTTTCATCTCTCAAAAAGCAGACAAAGTGTGTTGAAAGTCAATAAGTATCTTTAATGTAAGAGCAAAGTGGGAAAGTGACCCATAGTGTAAATCACTCTATAGCACTGAAATGGGTACGGAGACGGGAACGAAGATGGGAAACATCAAATTAAAATTTTATGGATACGAGTACGGTATAGATACGTCAATATATATACATATAAACATTACAATCCATTTAACCTTACATTTGTGCTAATCATATATTTTTAGAAGAATTTTTATTATTTAACTCATGAATCGTACAGTAAATAGTGAAATAATTATTTTTTTTCAATTAAAATCTACCTTATAAAGAGAGAAGAGGTGCTCTCAAACTTTGACACTTGTCCCCCCTTCATTGGTTAATTTTTTTTTAATTTTTATTTCTCAATAAATTCAAGATTAAAAAACCCATAATAACTTTATAAACCTTTCAACTTCTATTTAATTCAAAAATATATAAAAACATTTTCAACTTACTAACAATAATTTTTTGTTAAAGAACTTATTTACAATAATTACGTTTTTACACAATCCTTTGAGTGGGTATATCGAATAGACAAAATTAACTTAAAATATTT
The DNA here is from genome assembly GCA_002933935.1 of Eutrema yunnanense. NCBI lineage: Eukaryota > Viridiplantae > Streptophyta > Magnoliopsida > Brassicales > Brassicaceae > Eutrema > Eutrema yunnanense. Next base: position 80,657 of record PKML01043783.1, read on the forward strand.
AATATATATATATATATATATAAATATATAAATACCCGCTCAATGGTTGCTATTCTATTCATATAAATTTTTTTATCTAAACTAGATGAGTCCCCGCGTGTTAACGCGCGAGTATTTTTATTTAAAGGATTTTTGGTGCTTCTTTTTAAAAAAAATTCGTAACAAATACAGATCTAGAGAGACATCATGCCAGCTGATATTCCGATTACTACTACAAAGTCGTATCCCATTATATTTATCTATTAAGCCAAATACATACGCTCCTACTCTGAATCATGCAACATATGCTTATCCAAAGACATTTAAACCACAATATGAGCACATGCATTGCTATAAACATACAAGAGGTTACATCAAGAGTGTACCATGAATAGTTTGAGTAGGCATGAAACGAGCCGCCAACATCCGAATCTTTACCATCCCCTCTTTTCCCGTTATCCGAATCAGGATAAGCATTAGGCATGCTCTGACCTCTAAAGTAAGATCCCAGAACTGATAGACCATCACCAACGTCTGGCTCACTAATACCACCCATCTGGTCGACTGCAACTAATCATGGCTCAACCCACCATGGATTTGAGCACTCGTCAACATCGGATACATGTAACCTCCTTCGGCTATTGCTGCTAAAGCTGGATTCCCCAACATTCCAGTTACATAAATCGGATGGTATTGGTTCCCTAGCATAAACGGCGACACAACCATTCCACCACCGGTAAATACATGTTGCCCATCTTCACCGGACCCGCCTGGTGATGCCCCTTTCCCGAAGACACATGCCCCATTGAAGCAAGCTGGCATGTTGTCGTTCGATTAAGAATCGTCTTCTTCGGCTCCTTAAGCGCCTCTCTTGCTCCTTTCTTCGTCTGAAATATTTAGCCTCGTCCAAAATCTTCAGCCTTGCTCCTTGTAATTCATGAGATTGAATCTGCGATCATTTATATTCCAAAACGAATTTTCGCTGGAAGAGTCTTGTTTATATGTTATATATATTTTCTAATTTGAGTTTAGTAAAATATGATTAATTTTTTTATTTAGTTTAACAAATACAACATAATTCGATATAGAGGCCATTTGATGAATTTGTTTTATTACTGTATAATTAATTGGTGTTCTCTAATTTTCTTTATTATTAAACTAAAATAAATATATAAAATAAAACAATGAGTTTGTAATATTGTGATGAGCTCATGTGTATTTACAAATAGAACTGTTTGACTTTCATCTTCTTATAATCTATTTGCCTTCTTTTCTAGGGTTTGCATTCGTCTCCCCCAAACTTTGAAACCATTCACTATGTGTTACCACCATATTCTAATACGGCCACTGGTTCATAGAATTTATTATCACCGTCAAAGAGTCTTATGACATAACAATTTGAAAATTTTATGTGTAACGCTTCTAACGTTCGAATAACTTCATAGCTCATATAATTTCTTTTGTGATTTATCATCATTCGTAAATAATATAGCTCATATGCTGATGAATTAATGTTAAATATCTTATCGGTGCTCTTTCCTCTTAGTCGTGTTTTTTATCCTAAACAAATATTGTAGGAAACTCGTCATATGTTAGACTGTTTGCATGCCAAAAAGTAGCCAAATTTCTTTCTTGTGCAACTATAAATAACATACTTAAAAGAATCAACGCTTGCAATAATATACATAATACATATGTTAAGTTTGTATTTAAAAGAACAATTTAACATACCTTTGAATTTAGACATAATTTGGTATATGAATAGAATAGCAACCATTGAGTGGGTATTTATATTTTTTCTTTATATATATATATTAAATGTTTAAAGTTAATTTTGGCTTCTTGTTTTTCATAGATACATTTTAGATATATGAATATCTTGAATTTAGACTTGTTTTAGTTATTTTTTTACTTTAAAATTATCATAAATACATAAATATTGATTATTTTTCAATTATTTGATAATTAAAAAAAAACTTACCAATAATGAGGGGACAAATGTCAGCCCTGGAGAGCTCCCCTTCACTCTTTATGAGGTAGATTCAAAGTTATGTTAAATTGTCATTTTAAATAAGTGCAGATTCTTTTAGTTATGTTATTTATAAATTTTATCTTACGGCTGCACAAGACAGAAATTTGTCTACTTTTTGGCATACAAACAGTCTAACATATGAAATATTTATTTAGGATAAAAAAACAAGACTAAGAGGAAATAGCACCGATAAGACATTTAACATTCATTCATCAGCATGTGAGCTATATTATCTACGAATGATGATAAATCACAAAAGAAATTATATGAGCTATGAAGTTATTCGAACCGTTAGAAGCGTTACACATAAAATTTTCAAAGAAAATTGTTATGCCATAAGACTCTTTGATGGTGATAAAGAATGATATGAATCAATGGCCGCATCAGAACATGGTGGTAACACATAGTGAATTGTTTCGAAGTTTGGGGGAGCCATATGCAAACACTAGAAAAGAAGGCAAATAGATTATGAGAAGATGAAAGTCAAACTGTTTTATTTGTAAACACACATGGGCTCATCACAATATTATAAACTCATTGTTTTATTTTATATATTTATTTTAGTTTAATAAAAAAGAAAATTGGAGAACACAAATTAATTATATAGTCTAAAATAAATTCATCAAATGACATCTATCTCGAATTAGGTTGTATTCGTTAAACTAATTTTTTTTAAATCATATTTTACTAAACACAAATTAGAAAATATATATAACATATAAACAAGGCTCTTCCAACGATGATTCGTTTTGGAATAGTAATGATCGCGGGTTCAATGTCCTGAATTACAAAGGCCAAGATTAAAGGTTTTGGAAGAGGAAAGGAGCAAGAGAGGCGCTAAGGAGCCGAAGAAGAGGATTTTTAATCGAACGGCGACATGCCATCTTGCTTCAATGGGGAATGCGTCCTCGGGAAAGGGGCATTACCAAGTGGGTCCGGTGAAGATGAGTTTAATTAGGTTTGATTGCTAATCAGGGTCAGTCACAGCAACATCAAGTGCAAGGGCAACATGTATTTATCAGCGTTCATTGCCGTTCATGCTAGGAAACCAATACCATCCGGTTTATATAACCGGAATGTTGGGAAAACCAGCTTTAGCAGCAGAAGAGGAGGAGGTTACACGTATCCGATGTTGGCGAGTGCTCTAAGCCATGGTGGGTTGAACCACGATTTGTTGCAGTCGAGCCAGATGGGTGGTGTTGGTGAGCCAAGCGTTGGTGACGGTCTATCATTTCTGGGAATGGTAAAGATTCATATGTTGGCGGTTCGTTTCATGGCTACTCAAACTATTCATTCTCGCTGTAACATCTTGTGTTTTATTGTAACGCATGTGCTCATATTGTGGTTTAAATATCTTTGGATAAGATGTTGCATGATTTATAATAGGAGCGTATGTATATGTCTTAATGGATATATATAATGGATTACGACTTCGTAGTAGTAATCGAAATATCAGCTATTCAGCTGGCATGATGTCTCTCTAGATCTATATTTGTTACGAATTTTTTTTTAAAAAAAACACCAAAAAAATTTTACATAAAAATACCCGACTCATCTAGTTCTGATAAAAGGTGAAAACTAAAATCATGTTCTAATTGTTCTTTTAACTTAATGGCTTGAAACGTTTCTATCGCTGTGGTTTCGTGCTTCATCTCTATGTTCTTTCGTTCTTTCTATTTCGATAATTCGGTCAACTGATTTCTATCGCTGTGGTTTCTTTCTGATTTGAATTCTGCGAAATGGGAACTAGTGATTTGGTTTCAGATGGGAAGAAGCACTGTTCATAGTCTAATATTTGTTCATAGTTAGTGAACTCTTCGATTTTTGTGATAAGCATAGTTATTAGTCTTCTTTTCACACTGATCACAGTTGTTAGTCTTCTTTTTCACGTTGTTCATAGTTATTAAAGTCTTCTTTTTTACATTGATCATCATCATAGTCAGTCAACTCTTGGATTTTAGTGATTTGTGTGTGTTCAAGTCGAAATAGATTTCAGAATGAAGTTTTAAACTTATCCTCATTTCCTAACCTCAAATTTTTGTTTTCCCATGGCTGCTGCATCTCCCTCCAAATCGGATCCTTCCCGCAGGCAATACGACGTGTTTCTCAGTTTCCGAGGCGAAGACACGCGCCATTCCTTCACCTGCTATCTCCACGATTTTCTTCGCCGGAAAGGGATCGATGCCTTCAACGATGAAGAACTCCGGCGAGGTAAAAGTCTCTCAGGGCTTCTCGAAAGGATCGAGCAATCGAAGATCTCGATCGTCGTTTTCTCGGAGAATTACGCCAATTCCGCCTGGTGCTTAGAGGAACTCGCGAAGATCATGGAGTGTAAAAAGACCTTCGATCAGGTGGTTTTGCCGGTCTTCTACAAAGTTCCGACATCTGACGTGAGGAATCAGACAGGGAGCTTCGGAGCTCCGTTCGAAAGTTCTGAAGAGATCTTCCAGGGATTTGAACACAGAGTTCCGGCTTGGAAAGAAGCCCTAAGAGCTGCATCTGATATCGCCGGCTATGTTCTGCCGGAGAGAAGGTACATAAAGTATTCTGGTTTAATCGAATTCTGGTTTAATCGAATTCTGGTTTAGTAATTGGTTATGTGTTGGTTAACTGTTTTAAAGGACGTTGGGTTGAGTTTTAATTGTTTTGAAGCTTTCTATTGATACAACAGTTTCTTTTGATCAATTATCACTATCTTCATTTCACTTGGTCGAAGCAAGTCTGAATAAAGTTTGGATTATGAGTAAATTAAGCAATTCAGAACTGTTGTTGGTCTGTAATTTCATGAAATTTTCTCTCTTTTTTTTTCATTGTTATCCTTCATCGATTTGGAACCTTAAAAGAGTTCTTGATCATGCCAAATTCTTTGTGTCACTGCTTGCAAGGAATATTCTTTCATGAAGATCACATATTACCATTCGTCTCCTTCTCGTTTGCCATTAACTTTCAACTTCTCTTTTTTTAACATGATGATGACAAAATTGGTAGCCCGGAGTGTGAGTTTGTTGACAAAATTGCCAAAGAGACGTTCAAGTTGCTAAACAAGTTATCTCCTTCTGAAATTCGAGGTCTTCCGGGAATTGAATCGCGTATGATGGAACTGGAAAAGCTAATGCGTTTTGAAGAGACGAGTTGTGTGCGGATTGTCGGGGTTCTTGGGATGGCTGGGATTGGTAAGACAACTGTTGCAGATTGTGTGTATAAGCGAAACAACGGTCATTTCGATGGTTACTGCTTTCTTGCAAATATTCACAATGAGTCAAAGCTACATGGACTAGATCATTTGCAGCAGAAGCTCCTCCGTAAGTTATTAGATGAAGAAAATCTTGATGTTGGAGCTCCTGAAGGAGCACACGAAGCCTTAAAGGACCGTCTTCGGAACAAGAAACTGTTCATTGTTCTCGATGATGTGACCAACGAAAATCAAATAAGACTTCTTATTGGGGGAGTGGGACAAGAGATGTACCGAGAAGGAACTCGGATTGTTGTAACAACAAGGGACAAGAAACTGCTAGAGAAGGTTGTCAATGAAACATATGTGGTTCCAAGATTGAGCGGAAGAGAAGCTCTGGAGCTTTTCTGCTTGAGCGCATTTTCCAGTAATCTCTGCGCCACAGCGGAGCTCATGGATCTATCAAACAAGTTTGTGGATTATTCTAAAGGGCATCCATTAGCTCTGAAGTTGTTAGGTTCTGATCTATGTCAAAGAGATAAGCTATATTGGATGAGGAAATTGGAGAGATTGCAGAAAAGACCAGATGGGAAGATTCAAGAAGTGTTGAAAATGAGTTATGAGGAACTATGCCCGGAAGAACGGAGCATATTTCTGGATGTTGCTTGCTTCTTTAGATCAGAAAATTTGGATTTTGTTTCGAGGATTCTGAGCACTTACCATACTGATGCTTCTATTCTGATAAATGACCTTATTGACAAGTGCTTGATAACAGTTTCGGATAACCGGCTTGAGATGCATGACTTACTGCTTACAATGGGGAGGGAAATTGGTTATGAATCATCCATCAAAGAGGCAGGTAGCCGCAGTCGGTTATGGGACCATGAGGATATTTGTCGTGTTTTAAAGTATAAAACGGTGAGCCATAATGTTTCATTTGTTCTTAAGAATGTGGTTTTGTCTACTACTTTTTTTATGTGTTAACTTTTTTACTTTTCCAGGGCACTGCGGAAATTAGAGGCATCTTCTTAGATATGTCTAACGCAGAAAGTTTGGAGCTAAGTGCCGATATTTTCACGAGGATGTCGAGTCTCAAATTCCTGAAATTCTACAATTCTCATTGTTCCAAGTGGTGTGAGAATGATTGTAGATTTTGTTTTCCCAATGGGCTTGATTGCTTTCCAGATGATCTGGTGTATCTCCACTGGCAAGGGTATCCTTTGGAGTATCTTCCATTGAACTTCAACCCCAAGAAACTGGTTGATCTTAATCTGCGTTATAGCAACATTACGAAACTGTGGAAAGATGAGAAGGTACCACTTTAGCTGTACAGTCTCCCATTTTATCAAATTATAGTGTTGTTAAATTATTGATGCATTTATTGCAGAACACAGGAGAGTTAAGGTGGGTCGATCTCAGTTATTCAAAAGAGTTGATGAATCTATATGGCTTGTTGGAAGCTCGTAAACTCGAGAGATTGAATCTCGAATGCTGTACAAGTTTAGCCAATTGTTCATCGATCCAGCAGATGGACAGTCTTGTTTCGTTGAATCTTAGAGATTGCATAAACCTCAAGAGACTTCCAAAGAGTATCAATTTGAAGTCTCTGAAGATTCTTATTCTCAGTGGCTGTTCAAAACTCAAGAAATTTCCAACTATTTCAGAAAATATAGAATCTCTATATTTGGATGGCACAGCGGTAAAAAGAGTTCCTGAATCCATAGTGACTCTCCGAAACCTTGCTGTGTTAAATCTAAAGAAGTGTTGCAGGTTGATGCGTCTTCCTGACAATTTTTGCAAGCTGAAATCTCTGAAAGAACTGATTCTCTCTGGTTGTTCAATGCTAGAGAGTTTCCCGGACATCAATGAGGACATGGGAAGCTTAGAGATTCTGCTCATGGATGAGACTGCCATCAAACAAACTCCCAGAACAATGTGTATGAGTAATCTCAAGCTCTTTTCATTTGGTGGATCTAAAGTCCAAGATCTCACATGTTTGGAATTGCTGCCTTTCTCTGGCTGCTCTCGGTTATCAGACATGTATCTCAGTGATTGTAATTTGTACAAGTTGCCGGACAACTTTAGCTGCTTATCCTTGCTGCAGTCTTTATGCTTGAGCAGAAACAATATCAAAAATCTACCTGGAAGCATCAAGAAACTCCATCATCTCAAGTCTCTTTACTTGAAGCATTGTCAAAAGCTCAATTCTCTTCCAGTGCTTCCATCAAATCTGCAGTACTTGGATGCTCATGGTTGTATCTCACTCGAAACAGTAGCAAAACCCATGACGCTTATTGTGGTAGCTGAAAGGACCCACTCTACTTTCGTCTTCACTGATTGTTTCAAACTAAACCGGGATGCACAAGAAAATATTGTGGCTCATACTCAACTCAAGAGTCAAATACTGGGGAATGGATCTCTTCAACGTAATCATAAGGTCCAATCTCTGTTTACTCTGTTATTATTCCAGTGACAGTTCCATTAACCTGTCATGCTAAAATGGTTCTTTCGGTTTCATCATTTCAGGGACTAGTTTTGGAACCTTTAGCTGGTGTAAGTTTTCCAGGAAACGATTTGCCATTATGGTTCCGCCATCAGAGAATAGGATCTTCCATGGAAACCCACCTGCTTCCACACTGGTGCGACGATAAATTCATCGGACTTTCTCTCTGTGCGGTTGTCACGTTCAAGGACTATGAAGATAAAACCAGGCGGTTCTCGGTAATATGCAAGTGCAAGTTCAGAAATGAAGACGGTGGTAGCATCAGCTTTACTTGTGATCTTGGGGGATGGAAAGAGCAATGTGGATCATCTAGCCAAGAAGAAGAACCGAGAAGACTTAGCTCTGATCATGTGTTCATCAGTTATAACAACTGTCTGCATGCCAAGAAAAGCCATGATCTCAAAAGATGTTGCAACACCACCGCCTCATTCAAATTCTTTGTTACTGATGGTGTAGCCAAAAGAAAGCTAGATTGCTGTGAAGTGGTGAAATGTGGGATGAGCTTGCTATATGCGCCAGATGAGAATTATTATAGGTTACAGGGATTACAGGAGAGTAACCTCGAGAAAGCGGTATCTGCTAAAGAAACAGATCTAAATGAAACCGCTATGGATGAAGCTGTTGTGTCCAAGAGAGGCCGTGTCTGTCTACAAGGAGAGCTACTGAACGGGAAAAGAATAAAGGAAGAAATCTCTTTTGCTGATTATGAGTGTTCTGTTCTTCGTTACATGGAGCCAGCAAAGTCTAATCTCTGGAAATAACTAATTGTAAGAAAGCTGATTTCAGTCAAGGTTTGGATTCAGACAGAGATCGATGATGTTTCAGATCTATCTTAACTCTTTTTAAGTAAATTGCAGAGACAGCTTGTGTAGAATTTCTGCAGTTTCAAGTGGTTAATCTTAAGCATTTTTCAATAAAATAGAGAATTGAATCTCTGTGGTGTAAAGGCTAAAGTTTAACTTGTAATAAGATTCATTGAGCCTTGAAGTAAAGTTCCAATGCAAACTTATTACGAGATTATCTCTTGCATATAATTGATAAGATTCTTTCAAACTTGAAGTAAAGTTCCAATACAAATGCATTACCAGTTCATTTGCCATCTCGCATATGTTAACTTTATTCATAAGTTTGATAACAAGATATATAATCTAAAAAGTTTTTTTAAACCAAAAAAATCTAAAAAGTTAAGAAAGTCAAATGCTTGAGTTGTAGAATACCAAAAAATCCGCACTAGAAGAATGAAATATACATCACGATCAAAAAGTCAAAAAGTGGACGCCAAACACACTAACAAATTATTTGCTTCGAAACTTAGCAATGTTTTAGACCATTGACCTAAATTATAAATGTATAACTAGGATTGAACCCAGAACCCAATAGCGCAGGACAGTTTAAAAAATAAATGTTTTTGAAATTTATGATTTTTTTAAAAAAATTTTATAATAAGTCTAACTAATTATTATAGATATAGTTGTTAAAGCGGACTAACATATTTAGTTAACCCGTTTTGCAATGGATTAAAACTTAAAATTAACATGTTTCAACTTTTGTTTTGATATATATTCAAATAATATATAGTAAAAATTATAGTGAAAAATATTACAAGATCTCGAATAAATTGTTTTCTTTAAATATATGGGTTTATTATTATTTAAAAATATATATTATTTTTAATATCGTAATTATTAAAAACTAAATAGTAAATATCGTATTTAATGAAAAACAAATATTTTTCATATTCTGTACAATAATTTTGAAAGACAATTATATGATTTGTTATTTCAATTTTTTTTTCTAATTTGTAATAGTATAGTACGTAATAACTTACAAAATAAAAAAATAAAACTCATTTACCTAAATAATTCCTTAAATAATAATATAGAGATTTCTCAATACACACACATACTATATTTTTAAAAAAAAATCATAAGAATTGGGAGGGTTCACATTATGTGTTAAAAAGTCACGCAACAAGTCACATGAATATTCCCCATATATACAAGCGAAGTAACCCCACAAGATTAATGGAGGCCTCACGTTTGTTTCTTGGTCATTTTTAGACGTTACCAAGCCACTAAAAGAAATTTTTAAAAATTTGAAAAACAACTTTATTGGACCATCTCCACTTTATCATTTTACTTATATTGCAAGTTTATAATTAATTTCCGGAGATGAAAAGTGGCAATTTGCTTTTTATGTATCATTTAACTGAACAAACACAACAACCCATTGTAAAGAAGAAGAAGAAGAAAAAAATCGAAAATCAAAGAATGGCTCCACAAACCAAACTCAAGAAACCCAATTCTCATTTTAGCCTTTGCACTTTCCTCTTCTTCACCGTCCTTTTTACCATCCCGGCTCTCTTCCTCCTCCGCACCTCCTCTTGCTCCTCCTCCACCGCCGCAGTCTCCTCCTCCTCTGACACAAACCAGCCACCGTGGTCTGGTGACCTCCGAACAGCCCAATTTGCCTGGAACCGTCTTGCTTTCTCCTTAACCAACCCTCCTCCCAAAACCCTTAAACTCGCGGTTTTCTCCCGGAAATGGCCCACCGGGCCCAATCCCGGCGGCATGGAACGCCACGCCTACACTCTCTACACTGCTTTAGCCCGCCGTGGACACCGCGTCCACGTTTTCACCTCTCCCTTAGACCTATCCCCTGAAACCAACAAAATCACCCCGGTTTCCGACCAAATCCTAAACCCTAAAATCCATTCCCACGGCGACGCGGAGCCCGGAAAATGGCGGTACAACAAAGCATGGGAGCTTTACCAAGAAGAAAACCAGAAAGAACCTTTTGACGCGGTTCACTCTGAAAGCGTAGCTCTACCACATTGGATCGCCAGAGAGGTTCCAAACCTAGCGGTCTCGTGGCACGGCATTGCACTAGAGAGCTTACAATCAATTATTTACCAAGACCTAATCCGTAAGCCAGACGAACCAAGATCACAAGGCTTCAATGCAAGCCTATACGGTGCCGTGCTTCCCAAGATACTCGACGAAATCAGATTCTTCCACAACTACGCTCACCACATCGCAATCAGTGATAGCTGCGGAGAAATGCTAAGAGACGTTTACCAAATCCCGGAGAAAAGAGTTCATGTGATCCTCAACGGAGTCGACGAAAATGGATTCATATCAGACAAGAAGCTACGTTCTCTGTTTAGGTCAAAATTAGGGTTAGCGGAAAACTCATCAGCGATTGTTTTAGGAGTCGCAGGGAGATTAGTCAAAGACAAGGGACATCCAATTCTCTACGAAGCTTTCGCGAAACTAATGGAAACTCATTCGAATGTTTACCTCGTGGTAGCTGGGTCAGGGCCATGGGAGCAACGTTACAAGGAACTAGGCGAAAAAGTTTCCATCTTGGGATCTTTAAATCCAAATGAGCTCAAGGGTTTTTACAACGGGATCGATTTGTTTGTGAATCCGACGCTTAGACCACAAGGTCTTGATTTGACGTTAATGGAAGCGATGTTGAGTGGTAAACCGGTGATGGCGTCGAGGTACGCGAGCATAAAGAGGAGTATTGTGGTAAATGATGAGTTTGGGTTTATGTTTGCGCCAAACGTGGAGGCTTTGACGGCGGTTATGGAGGTTGCGGTGGCGGAAGGAGCGGAGAGGTTGGCGGAGAGAGGGAGAAAGTGTAAAGAGTATGCGGCGGAGATGTTTACGGCGAGTAAGATGGCTTTGGCTTATGAGAGGCTTTTTCTTTGTATTAAGGATCAGAGGTTTTGTATCTACCCCTAAATTAAGTAAGTACAGTAGTTAAATTACTCAAGTATTATCAACATTTTCATTATTTTTTCTGTAATGGGAATTAAAGTGAGTCTTTAGTAATGTAATCTCATTTACATAATCTTTTCTTTTTAACATGTATGGTTAGTAGTTACACAAATATCCACTATTTTAGAACAATAAAAGGACAAAGGCTATTAATTATCAGCCAAAAGTAAAACTCCATTATACGTCTGTTATTACTTAGATCCTACATATACTGATTGATATACACAAGCCGTTGGGGTCGAGGCAAATTCCTCTACGAATCAACCATGTTTGAACTTATCCGAGCTTGTTCAAACCGTTGATAAGCTCGTCTAGTTCTAATAAACAACACAAGACTCGAAGCTAGCCCAAGAACCGACAAGCAACCCCACCACACAAACGTCAAGTAATAGCAACCTCGTCCCATACACACGACCGAGTCGGTCACCGATTTGATCCCGGTGAAACCGTGTGAGTCATAGACCAATGCAGCCAAGAATCCATAGATCAATGATCCTATTGGTATGTTTGTGATCAAGATATTGTGGTTTACTCCAACACTGTTTGGTCCAAAAAGCTCTGATGTGATGGAAACCGCTGCTGCGAATATAAACCCGGAACTCAAACCGATCAGCGCGGTTCCTGCTTGTAATGCTGACGCGTTTCCCGATGATGCGAGCAAGAAAAGCGCGATTGGTGTTGGTAATAGCGCGATTGCTAACCATCCTGTTCTTGCAAAATAAACCTTCCTGCATAGATTAAAACATTCACAATCTGCAATCAAGCCTGAGGACTTAACTAATCAAAGATCGGTGCACTTACGCTCTGATGTAATCAGGTGTTGCGGAAAGCAATCGACCGAAGAATGAGAAAGAGGAATAAAGTGTGACAAGAGTTGTGGTGTTTGAGCTTTGTCCTAAAGACTGAGCAATCTGTCCAAGGTTGTTGCTATAAACGAGTCCAATGGTTCCACCGCAGAAATACGCGATATAGTATAACCAGAAATCTGCTCTGCGTAAGAGCAGCTGCAAAGGATGTTCAATTCCCAATAGCTCAAGCTGATCTCTTGTAATAAGCCTCTTGCAACAAGACTCATCAGTATCGTCTTCCTCTGCAGCTATGGTCTTAACCAGCGGGGTTAGCACAACATCTTCGTTCAGCAATTGGTAGCTTTCTCGATTCGCTTCGTGTGCAAGCATCCCTTTATGGAACTCAAGCTCATCAGGATCAACAAGGATGAAACCAGAACCTTCAAGACGGAAACTAGTGTGGATTGTTCGATGATACCAATTACGGGCGATGACTAAACCGGGTATACATAAAGGGAAGATCAATAGAATGATTGCTCCACCAAAGAGGAGACGAGCAGAGGTTAAACCAGAGGAGTTTGACCCAAAGAGAAGGAGATAAACGCCATTTAAAGCAGCGAGAATGTTGAGCAATAGAAACATGAGAGAGTCACGGCGAACGCCATCAGGTGGAAGAGGCTCAAAAGGAGGTTGGCGAAGAATCGGGATGATTGCAGTGAAAGAGACAACAAGCGGTATTAGAGCGTTTAAGAGAAGGTATAAATCTGGAGAAGCTGGATTGATTGCATTGTAAGCGAGAGTGTATAAAGCGGCGCTCACGCCATTGAAGCTCACTGTGAGGGAAAGAGCAAGTGATCTGTTTGCAGGGAAGTTACTGATGCAGAGCACAAAGCAGACTGTGTTGAACCAACAGATACTTAGACCAGCAAGTAAGCAACAAAGAAACACCTGCACAGAAGCTAGCAAAACTTAATCAAAGTTTTTTCCAGTGACAGCAAACTAGAAAAAATGCAGATTTTTTTTGTGTGTTTTGATCAGAATCTTAACTCCAAAAGCTTAATCTTTTGTATCTATTAAAAAATTGTTCATAAAATTGACTTGATTAAGTGAAACACAACATTAAACTTTAGAAAAAAACTCACACTCAATATTTATATATCTACGTCATCGACGACTATTCTCAATCATAGATTGATCCTACTCATCAGAAAAAGACGTTTACACAACAACAACAAAAACGCTAGTCATTGTTTAGCTTATTTACATGATTTACAATAAGAACATAAATACATGAATATTTAATTTTCTTTTTTTGACGTCATATTTTATATCATAAATAACTGCAAATCTTCGAAACAGCCATCACGAGACCAAGCCGGAACAAGCAAAAAAAAAAAAAAAACAGGACCAATTTTATAAATGTTCTAAAATTAATGCATCTACCAAGAAAAAAAAAGAATAAACAAATCGACAAAGCAAAGAAAAACAAATTATCAACAACCAACCAA